>JAJJMB010009234.1:212954-233166 GCA_023531105.1 Papaver atlanticum | reverse complement strand
CTGAGATATGTGGTGCTTTAACGGCATTACAAGAAGCTCAAACAGGTAACCTCTCATACATCTCTTTACCTGTAACTGATGAAGTTCCATTACCTTCTGTTGTGCAGGCACCTAAATTAGAGTTGAAGCCTCTACCTGATCACTTAAAGTACGCTTACTTGGGTGATGGAGAAGAACTTCCAATCATTATTGCAAATAATCTCACAACAGTACAGGAAGAACGCTTACTTAGGGTTCTGAAGGAGCACAAAACAGCTATTGGTTGGACAATTGCTGACATCAAAGGCATTAGTTCATCCATGTGCATGCATAGAATCCTAATGGGAAATGATGTCAAGCCGGTACGTGATGCTCAGCGTAGGCTTAACCCCCCAATGATTGAGGTCGTAAAGAAAGAGATCCTCAAATTGCTAAGTGTGGGGGTGATTTACCCAATTTATGACAGCAAATGGGTGAGTTCGGTGCAAGTGGTGCCTAAGAAATCAGGTGTCACTGTTGTTTGAAATCAGGATGATGAACTTGTTCCTACAAGAGTTCAAACAGGATGGCGAGTGTGCATAGACTACAGAAAGCTCAATTCGGCTACCCGCAAGGATCACTTTCCTTTGCCTTTTATTGATCAGATGTTAGAGAGGATAGCGGGACATTCTCATTATTGCTTTCTGGATGGTTATTCGGGATACAATCAGATTGTTATCGCATCGGAGGACCAAGAAAAGATGACTTTTTCTTGTCCTTTTGGTACGTTTTCATATAAACGAATGTCGTTTGGTCTTTGCAATGCGCCTGCCACTTTTCAGAGATGTATGGTAAGTATATTTTCTGATTATGTGGAAAACATCATTGAGATATTTATGGATGATTTCAGTGTTTATGGTGATTCATTTGATATTTGTTTAAATAATCTTGAACTTGTGCTTGAAAGATGCATAGACACTAATCTTGTTTTAAATTGAGAGAAATGTCACTTTATGGTAAACCCTGGTATAGTGCTCGGTCACATCATGTCCTCTCAAGGGCTCAAAGTGGACAAAACAAAGATAAATTTGATTAGAAACTTACAATACCCCACTTCAGTGAGGGGGGTTCGCTCGTTTCTTGGTCATGCAGGTTTTTATAGACGGTTTATCAAAGATTTCTCCAAAATCTCAATGCCGATGTGCAAATTGTTGCAAAAGGAGGTTGCCTTTAACTTCGACAAGGAGTGCAAGGATGCCTTTGACAAATTGAAGGAATTGTTGACTACTTCACCAATTATTAAGTCATCTGACTGGAGTTTGCCATTCGAGTTAATGTGTGATGCAAGTGATTATGTAGTAAGATCTGTTTTGGGTCAGAAAGTAGACAAAAGGTCACATGTGATTTATTATGCATCAAGGACCCTTAATGAGGCTCAAATCAACTACTCGACCACTAAGAAAGAGTTGCTGGCTATAGTATTTGCATTAGAAAAATTCAGATCTTATTTGGTGGGTACCAAAGTGATTGTATATTCTGATCATGCAGCACTTAGGTATCTATTAAAAAAGAAGGAGGCTAAGCCAAGACTCATACGGTGGATTCTTTTGCTACAAGAATTCAATAGTGAAATTAGAGACAAGAAAGGTGTCGAGAATACTGTTGCTGATCATCTTAGTAGACTTGTTGTTTCCGAAGAAGAACTTCCCCTACAGGATCATTTTCCAGACGAACAACTCTTCTCGATTGAAGAATCAACACCTTGGTATGCTGATATAGTGAACTATTTGGTTACAAGGCAAGTACCTAGTACGATGTCTAACTTTAAAAAGCTAAAGCTTAAGAAAATAGCCAAACAGTATGTGTGGGATGAGCCCTACTTGTGGAAATATGGTGCTGATTAGATTATCCGTAGGTGCGTAGCTAACTCTGAATTTTAATCGATTCTGTCTTTTTGTCATTCTTTTGCTTGTGGTAGTCACTTTGGTTCCAAACTGACCGGTCTCAAAGTTCTTGAGAGTGACTTTTATTGGCCTACACTGTTTGAGGATGCATATGCTTTTTGCAAATCTTGTGATAGATGTCAACGAACGGGCAATCTAGGTGCTCGAAATCAAATGCCACTCACACCGATTCTTGCTGTAGAAATATTCGATGTGTGGGGTATTGATTTTATGGTCCCTTTTGTTAATTCGAATGGAAAATTTTATATACTTCTTGCTGTGGATTATGTTTAAAAATAGGTGGAAGCTAAAGCCACCCATACTAATGATTCTCAAGTTGTTTGTGAGTTTGTGAAGGAATATATTTTCTCTCGACATGGTACACCACGAGTGGTTATCAATGATGGAGGTTCACACTTCAAGAAATCCTTCCATGCTCTCCTCAAGAAGTACAACATTACACACAAGGTTGGTACGCCGTATTACCCACAAACTAGTGGGCAAGCTGAAGTTTCAAATCGTGAAATTAAGTATATTCTGGAGAAATCCGTTAACACTACATGAAAAGATTGGAGTTTTAGGCTTAATGATGCACTTTGGGCGTATAGAACAACATATAAGACACCAATTGGTATGTCTCCATATCGGTTGGTTTATGGAAAAGCTTGTCATCTCCCGGTTGAACTTGAGCATAAAGCTTTTTGGGAGGTAAAGATGTACAACATGGAGTATGATGAAGCTGGGAAACAAAGGAAGCTGCAGATAAATGAGCTAGAGGAAATACATAATGATGCTTACGAGAGCTCTCGTATATACAAGGAAAAGACGAAGTTATTTCATGACAAAATGATTTCTCGAAAAAGTTTTGTTGTGGGGCAGAAAGTTCTTTTATTCAATTCTCATCTTAAGTTATTTCCTGGAAAGCTAAGGTCCCGATGGGTGGGACCATTTGTTATTACTAATGTTTTTCCTCATGGTGCAGTTGAAATCTCTAGTCCCAAAACTGGGATTTTTTTTAAAGATAAACGGCCATAGATTGAAGCCATACTACGAGAACTTCACTACAGTGGATGTTGATAAAATTGAGCTTCGTGATTTGCACCCTCTGGATGAGTGCTAAGTCGGGCCGAGGACGATAAACTAAGCGCTACGTGGGAGGCAACCCATTGGTTTTGTATTTCTATCTTTATCTTATGTTTTTAGTTTTTCATATCATATTTTGATTTCCCACCTTATTTTACTTTGGATGACTCAATTGCATTGAGGACAATGTAAAGTTTAAGTGTGGGGGAGTATTTTGCATATAGAGTTTTTAATCTTTTTTGAGTCGAATTTTTCAAAATTTTGTAAATATTTGCATAAAAAACCTTCAACTTGTAGAGATTTTAGAGTCACTAGCATACTTCTAGGTATGTTTACATAGAGGATTCTTACCGACATAACTGAACTTGGAAGTGTTAGGGAACTACGTTCGGATTTCTTACTTGTTAGAGTGTTAAATAATGGATTTAATCATGCCGGTGGCGAATTAGGTGCAGGGGGAAATGCATTATTAGAGTTGATGATCAATCATTAGTGGAGACTACCTATTTTCACATCAATAGAGGCACCAGACCTTAAATTCTTTGTAGATGACTAAAGAGCTTTCTTTTGAGTGTGTGTTACCATACGTTAATTCCGGGTAGAATGGTGAGCTACCCAACTTCACACCATTTTTCAGCACTATTTTTGATCTCTTGAGTGCTAATTTTGTCAATCATGAGGGTGACATCTATAGATGAAAACCACCTTCTTGTAGTTTGATTTGCAGTTAGCACCATTCTCTCTCTTGCCAACAACAGGTCCATAGAAACACATCATCATCAACAAGGAAGCAACATCAAAATCTACAAGGAAAGTTGAAGACATTTAAGGTTTATAAGCAACAATACAAAGAAGAGCAAATTTCATATCCAAGTGAAGCAACATACAATGAGCATATTTTATATACATGTTGAAGACTTACAATACAATGAGCATAATTCTATATCCAAGTACAAAGACTTATTTACAAGAGCAAAGAAAATCAAAAGATGAGAGTTATTGAAGTTTATGATACGAAGACAATACAAGTTGTGAAGATCAAAGTGGTAAAATCCTTCTCTCATGGCCATGTTAATTTTATTATTATAGTTGCAATCTTATTGTGAAAAATAAATAAAAAATAAATAAAAATAAAAAAATAAATAAAAATAATAATACTAATAATAATAATAAATACAAAAAGATTTGCATTTAGGATTTGTTGATCGCTCTCAAACACGCGTTCTCTCATTATGGTGTGATTATTTCTCACTCAACATTTAAGAATGAGAATATGTTCTTTTGTATTTCTAACTTCTTATTACTAGCATGCAGAAACTCTATGTCCTCATAGCTCTTTGGATGCTTGGGACGCTGGAAAGCTTTGAAGTTGGAGTAGGTTTTGTGGGTATACCTCTCGTAAGCCCTCATGAGACTATAACTCGTCCACTAGGGACACCTAGGGGTTTAAAGTCTTGTTGCACATGCTAAGTGCAACCGGGTCCTCAACGAAAGAGAATTGTCGTATTTTAGGTTAGATAGTTTGCTCGAGGACTAGCAAAAGCCAAGTGTGGGGGAATCTGATAAGTGCATAATTCACATGATTTTAGTGTCAATTCCATGCTAGTAATTGCTTATATTCTTGCAAATTATAGTATGTTACGTTTGTTTTCCCTTATTTGTGTATCATTAGGAGAATCGTCCAAAAAGAAGTGAATTTGCACTTAATTGTGCAATAAAAGAAGCTAGCTACAAGCATAGAATGGGTCAAAGACCAAGAGAAACTCGTTCAAACCCAGGAGTTCTTGCTATCACGTTGAAGATGACGAAAATACAAAGTCAACGGCGAAAGAACGGAGTCATTCTGAGTTCGTATGAAAAAGTTATGAGCAAAACAAGAATTTGGAAGGCCAAAAGGGGAAAATGGTCATTTTACAGGAAACAGCTATTGGCACCCTTCCGTCTGCTAAGGGGCGACCAAGTTTGTCTACTTCTCACGGTCGGGAAATATATTGCACCAAACATAATATTTGAACTGGGGTTTAAGGTGCTTGTTGCGGTCGGTGTTGGTATTGGCGGAAGTTTTGGGAAAAAGGGCAAAATGGACATTTCGCACAACAGCTGGAATTAAAATGGAGAGATGATCAATTTAATTAAATAATTTCCAAAACAGAATTTTCATTCTGATATTACAAGTTGACATAATGAACGGAGCTAAAGAAAGAATGGAGGGCCCCAACGAATAATAAATTAATTAAATTAAAAATTGGTTTGGTTATTTAATCGGCAGTGCTATTTGACTCCCTCTTTTTCACCTCCCTATTCACCTCTCTATAATCTAAACGAATAATAAATTAATTAAATTAAAAATTGGTTTGATTATTTAATCGGAAGTGCTATTTGGCTCCCTCTTTTCCACCTCCCTATTCACCTCTCTATAATCTAAACCCCACATTTAGGAATGGTGAACCCTACCAGTATCCAAAACCCCACATTTAGGAATGGTGAACCCGACCGGTACCCAGATATGGCGCTGATTAAGTAGAAGAAAGTGAAGAGGGAGTGAGGGACCCGTATGAAGAAGTTACCAGAATTCAGAAACATGTCTCTAAGATATTGGGTTTGGTGAAAATTTGGTGTAGCAACTATACATCGAATTGGATGTATTGATTGTGCTTATGAAGACACATGGTGTCAGTGGGGTACTACTATACTATTAACT
This sequence comes from Papaver atlanticum, assembly GCA_023531105.1. Classification (NCBI taxonomy): domain Eukaryota; kingdom Viridiplantae; phylum Streptophyta; class Magnoliopsida; order Ranunculales; family Papaveraceae; genus Papaver; species Papaver atlanticum. The sequence goes on along the minus strand of JAJJMB010009234.1, from coordinate 227,481 downwards.
AACCAGAAATAACGTGCACGATTTTAAGATACATGCTGTCGCGCTGAATCAGAAGCACCTATTTTATTAAAGCATGGAGACAGACTCTGTTAGCTGATGGAATGTCGTTATCAAGTACAGTTTTGTCGGGATACACGTGATTAGAAGAAGAAAATTGGTGCCTTTCTGTTATCGGAGCCACATGTCGCTTTATCATAGGACCGATTGTTTATTTTCACTTTTGAGAACTGCACGAGAAGTACAGAGGCGGAATTGTGGCGGTGACTCTCTTGTATAAATAGAGGTCGATAGAGAGAGCAAAGGGGACCTCGGCTTTTACTTCTTCCTTTACCATTTTTTCACTGGTGAGAAGAGAGAAACAGAGAGATACTTAGTTTTATTTTAACTCTTTCTTCTTTATTTATTTCGTAGTACTCCGTAGCTATGTCTAGCTAAATTTCTAATTGATTAGGGATAATTTTAAAGTCCTGAACCATGAAGCACTATTTTCTTTAACCACGTTTATTTCAAGTTTTATTTTATTGTTGATTATCTTTATTTTTTTAATGTCTAAAAATATTGAGTAGGTATTTAAAATGATCAATTAAAATGATCAATCAATATTTCTTCTACTAGTTTAGGGTTGTGTGATACGTGTAATTGTCACATCAACTCTTTACACAAGTAGTAAATCGCAAGAGCTGACAGAGGGATTTTGTTAAGCAATTGTGTGTAAAGATAACACTAGTAAGCAGGCCGAGCCTATGCGTCTGATGCTGGGATCAACCTGATTCACAGAGTGTAAAGCATTCGACTAATTTACACCTTGAGAGCTTATTCTTGGTGGTTTGGTTGGGTAGAATCTGGTAGTCGAGCGCTTCCGTATCCAGTGACAGTAGGAATCCGGGGGATAGCAGAGCTTATTGCTATTCTACGGTTGGTAACAATATAAGTTCAACAAGAAATAAATTTGTATTTAATTAAGTTTAGGTTCAGTGATGGCGAATGATTCCCTAGTCATCTTTCTCCATATTATTTTAAATCAGTCTTTACTATTTCGTTTTATTCATTTATTTCATTCTACAATCTAAAACCCCGCATTTGGTTACTTTTTAATGACTAAAATCTCCCTGCTCTTCGTGAGAACGAACTCCTTGCCATTATATTAGCAGTTAATTGTGTGGACAGAAGTTAATTAATTTGTTGTGTAAACGAATGACGCGCACCAACTGCCAAGCAGTAACCAACTCTTTTCGATGATGTGAACAACCTCGCAAGTTGTACTGAACCGCATAGCGGCTGCCTACGTACCCTCTCCGTTGCTCGAAGGGATCAAGCACGATGGTAGTTCGTCAATTTTTTTAGATAATATGAACTACCTTTTGATAGTAGCAATTATCCCTTGCTAGATGATATGAACTATCCAGTTTAGGTAGTAATCATCTCTTAAAAATGGATAATATGAATTGCATAGCAACAATTATCCCAACTCTCAATTAACAGCAAGAGGTCAACATTTGCGTCTACACCTGTACCTACCACTTAAGATCGATATTAGACTACAACAAAACTTATCCATAGCAGGTGTATATAACAGTTTAAGTGTACAACCGTTCTTAATCTTAGATTAAACCAACAATCATTTTGAAGTTGTACAAATATTTAAGAATTTAAACATTAAATGTAATCAAAACCATTGGCTCATAAGAATGAGATGTCGCGACACCATAGGATATATGTTACAAGAATACCATAATTAAAAACACAATATAACTCCTTTTGCGTCACTGCCAACAACAATTTCTAGACATGCAAAACCATTAGCATAACCATTCCATAAACTATTAAGGCCTCGGTTAGTTTCATATGCCAATCATTGTTACAAGAAAAATATTAAATGTTGAAGTGGCATTGTAAAACTGGTATACGTAAAGTTAAGATGATATTGACTAATCAGCTAATGAACCAAGTTGCTCTAAACCAAAGAGATGCAAGTGAATTTTAAAAGGCAAGGGAGTGTTAAATGGCTGGCTGACAAATAACTGTTTCATAATTCCAGAGTCAAAATAATTCAAGTACCACACAGAGTGACGGTGCATTTCAAATCTTCTAGACCGATTAAACTAGATGCCGCCAAAAATGAATAAATAATACCACACGTATTTGCTTATTAGGACAATCAAATGGAAGCAAAGAGTTGTAGAATCATGTGTCTACGGTACGACAAGATCCAAGAAAATTCTCACTATTTCTTGACATTGAAATAGCGGAGCAAAGGAATAACAACAATTGTAGGTATTTTTTCTTATTAAAACTTTTAAAAGAAGTCTGGTGCCATTTCCATAAATAGACAGTTTATAAAGATGACGTACCACTGCAGCATGCTAACACAGAGCGTTTAAAAAAAACACAAAGAATTGTATGTTGTAAGTCTAACAGTCCTTCCCATGAATGACAGACTTAGCTCACTGTCATACAAGCATTATCAATTCACAAATACCACTAACGACATGCATATTCATAATTTAGTACGTAACTTAACGATACCAATTTACTTATTGGTCTCTATCTAAAAGAACTTTCCATCTGAACTCTAAAGCTACCTTAAGAGAAGAATTATATATATATATATATATATATGTGTCAATCATCCATAGGCTAACTGACTTGAAAACAAAAGCATACTAACACTTAGTTTAGGGCATTATTTACTTCTTTTTTTTGCTAGGTCAAAATGGTTTATTGAAGCAAAAAAACGTAATTACAAGAATTACAAAATGGGAGGTTCGAGGCCTCCCCACCCCCATAAACCAAACGGGCAAAAAACTCTAAAAACTCAAAGAATAAGCTCCTAAAAACAATTTAATAACAAAAAGAGGAAAACTAGAGCGTTAAAAACGCTTGCGCCCCTTATTTCCAACTCTAAAATTCATCTTCTTGGGAAGAATACTAGCAATTATTTGTGCCAAATCAGGGTCTCCATAAGGCTCCTTGTATTCATCTTCATAAATATCGTCATATTCATATTCCTCTTCGTCTGAAGCATAATTACCACCAGGAACAAGCTTAATAGGAGATTGAGCTTTTTTCTTAGTTGACATTCTATCCATTAGCTCATTTTTCCCCTTGAAATACTGGATTTCTAATGAAATTAGCCCGCACATCATCATTCTGAATGTTGCTTGCCCCTTCTAATTCCTCCTTAGACAAAATATTTTTCATATCAAACCCGGTTTGAGTTTCCTTGTTTTGAAGAGGGCATTATTTACCTTGAAACCGTAGATGATCATTTGAAAACCCACTATGTTTAGATAACCAAACAGTGTTAATAAATTATCTCACTGATGGAAAGACTATCATTTCTCATAAAATACACATGGTAACACCAGTTTAGTCCATATCCGGAAGAGCGATATGAGTTAGTATTACTTGAACATAAATTCCAATGGAGATGGTAAAGATGTTAGGCATAAATCATAGTAATTATGCATTATATTTCTAAGTACACAGAAAATGAGCAAGATTAATCGACATCAATGCAAAATTTAGTACACAGTACACAACCCAAGTTCACATATCAATTTTCCAACTTTTCAGCTTTGAGTGACCATATTGTAAAATTCCTACAGACTTCGTTACATAACGGAGTTCAACAAATTCTATCCCGGTGGAAACTAGAGAAACCCATCTACAACTTCTTAGAATATTCCGCCAGCTAATTCAGAGTCTAAGTGCTCAAAAACAACCCAACAAAACAGTGACATGAACCATTTTCCAGGAAATTCAGTTCCAACTGCCTACACATTCCATGGCATAATTACCAAACTACAAACCCAAAGAGTATGCCCTTATGACAGGTTGTAGAGGATACTTAGGGGAACATTTTTCGTGAAGAAAGGATTGTCTAAAACATCACCCATACACGTAGAAGTAGGCCTCAAAATGGCTGTCCGTGCAGTTTTAAGAAAACGACTAGTTTATGTACTCACTTGACCGGTAAACAATATAATGCGGAAAAAGAAATAACACAAACACCAGAAGTTTTATTAACGAGGAAACCGCAAATGCAGAAAACCCCCGGGACCTAGTTCAGATTTAACACCAAACTGTATTAAGCCGCTTGAGACTAGCCTACTACCAATTAACTTCGGACTAGAATGTAGTTGAGACCTAAAAGGTATTCTACCGATTAAGGTATAGTCGTGCTCCTTGCGCCTCTTGAATCCCAGCAGGACTCCGCGCACTCGATTCCCTTAGATGACGTCACACCAACTAAGAGTTGCTTCAACTCAATTGAAGACTTTGAACCAATCTGCCTCCCACAGATTATTCTTATATATGATTTCCTTTTACAATCAAATAGTTTGATCAAAGGTGATAGAAATCGATAGCAATAGACAAAGTCTGGCTAACCTCAAAATCTAGACTTATGCAACCCGAAGTGCAACCTAGATTATTATTCACCTCACAAGAATAAAACTTGTGGAATCAACAAAGTTTGAGACGAAGAGAACTTTGATGGTTTCTATCTATCTTGATCAAGCAAGTGGCTCAATAATCGATGAATATCAGGATGCTCGAGATATCAAGGAAAGATAACTGGACCTGGCTTCACGAATCCCTATGAAGTCTTTTTAGTCGGTAAACCTTAAAAGAGTTAGGAAGAGGACGACTCTAGATACAACTAGGACACACCAAAAAGTAGCGTCGGGATTCAAAGATCTCGGTTGCTTGAAGTTCCCCTTTTATAGACATTCAAAGGTTGCTTTAGGTTTAAGCTAAGATAGCTTTGGAACCAAGCAATCAATATCCACCGTTAGATGAATCTTTGAATCTGATTTACATAAACAAGATATACACTCTGGTTAGGTGAAACCGTAATCGAACCGTGTATAAAGACTTTGTTCAACGTGGTTAGCCGAAACTAGATGATTTGAACTTAAAAGCTTAATATTCATTTTCATGAACACATAAGACATTAACTCTGAGTCACAATAATGTGATCAAATAAGTCTATTGTTTTTAGAGAACTAATCAAATGCTAATTATCTTATAGAAATAATTCAATCGCACTCTGGTTAGTAGGTGTACAAGGTACAAGTACCATTGTCGTCCGTGAGTCGGTTCAGTCACAGTACGTGTACCTGTTTGTAAGCTAACGAGGCAAACCAAGTTCCGGAGTTAACAGAACTATTCAGGTATGCATACAGGTATGGTTACCTTAAGACTATCACCAGTTCCGGAGTTCACAAAATAATTTTGGTTTGCGTACCGGTTTGGATACACAACCGACTTCGGGAACACAAAACTATTTAGGTACGTGTACCGGATTGGATACTAATCCCGGTTTCTTAACTACAGTTCCAAAATGGTTTGCATATGAGTATGCGTACCAATCCGGTTCACGAGTTAAACAGATTTTTCACATGATGTGCATAAGAATATGTGTACCATAAATCTGTAAGTCGATATATAGCTACTCCGCTACGTGTACAAAAACATGTAATACGGTTTTATACTTATAACAGTTTTCTCAGTTTGTAAGACTGATAACACTGTCTTGTATCCGAATCTATAGTAGATCTATATTTCTCTCCAAATCGATTCTATACGTTCCCGAATAACATCAATAACACATATCACTGTTTCAGGTTATTTTCGAATGATAAAACTTGAATCATGATTTGGATTCCGAACAATAAATTGTCCTTAACCGAAATTCATCAAGTATGAACAAATGTTCATTAAGCTTAGTCATTATATTTTGAGAACTAATTACCAAGATAAATTTGACTCGAAATTCTTGTATATGCTGTTAGAGCATATCTCGGTTGAACTCACCAAGCGTTGCTATGTAAGGTTTAGTATCAAAACTCATCTAGAGTCACTTGATTAAATACTAGAGTCAACTTCATTTAGGTTAGACTAGAAAGTCTAAGAATGTTAAGACATACAATTATTACTCCGAAGACCTGAAAAATGTGAAGAAGTAACAAACTACAACGACGACATCATCCTTCCACTTGAGGTTAGTAATGCTGACTTGAACTTGTTTCATTCCTATTGTATCTTTCAAGTTGTGCATATTGAAAACATAACTGTGAAGCTGTATATACTGTATATATATTGTATATTATACTCTAGTGATGTGACATGTCATAATAGTATGATCATAGTATTAAGGAATTAGACTACGAAGTATAACGCTTATCTTTTGAACTTCGTAGATATGACATAAACATAATCTTGTATATATTGTTATGATTATGTGTATGGGTTATGGTGAAGATTTCATCCTAAGAAACAATGTTTTACATTTTGTTAAAGGAAGTACATTCATGAACTTGTTTCGTGAATCGAAAGGAAATCAATAGGATTATTGGTATTGTTATTCATTGCATATCTTTGGATGACCAATATGTGTGAGTTAATAGAACCGGTCTTAACTCAGGTTATGTATCTTGGTATAACCGATCGCAATGCCTAGTCTTATGATTTAGTATGACCGGTCCTGGTAATTGGTGTAACCGATCCTAAGTAATCACCATGTGATGTTATGATCGATCCTTGTAATTGGTGTGACCGATCCTAGTGATTGGTATGACCGATCATAAGTGTTGTGATCCTTATAATTGGTGTAACCGGTCCTGGTAACTGGTGTGACCGATCACAATTAGATACCACGTGTAGATGGAATTGATCCTTGTAATTGGTGTAACCGATCCTAGTGACTGGTGTGACCGATCACATGTAGGTACCATATTTAGGTATAACCGATCTTAATGATTGGTATAACCGATCCGAACCCATGTATGTGACTTGGAAGGACCGATCACAACTAACCATTGTGATTTGGTATAACCAATCACATAGTAGCCTTGGAATACTGGCAAACAAATTCTAAACTTGTTTGGAAGTGTGGTATAACCGATTCCAAGAATGAAAATCCATGTAAATATGAAATAAGGATTTGCAGTGAAAAGATGTCAACATACTTTGAACACGAGCAATAACTCTTACTCCCTCCGTCCTAAATTATTAGTCCGCTTTGATTAAGTCAAGATATTAAGGAGATCGGAGGAGTGTACAAAACTACCCCTACTAAATGCTATGTTATTACTAAAATTAAAAGGAGTATGTAAGAAAAATACATTGGTAATTTTAATATTTATAGAAATATTTAAATAGAAGATAAAAATAAAAATCTTTATGGATTGATTTAGTAGATTTGTTTCCTATTGAGGAGGATATCATTTAATATTTAGATTGGTGATATTTAAAATAATTTTATAATTGTAAAAGTTTAAAGGATATATTTGAGAGATTGACTAAAAAATATGACTATAAACAGAAGCTGGCCAGTATTTTAGGACAGACGAAAATAGAATAGAGGACAAAAAAATTAGAACAGAGGGAGTAATATTTAGATTGGTGATATTTAAAATAATTTTATAATTGTAAAAGTTTGAAGGATATATTTGAGAGATTTACTAAAAAATATGACTATAAACAGAAGCTGGCCAGTATTTTAGGACAGACGAAAATAGAATAGAGGACAAAAAATTTAGGACAGAGGGAGTATCATTTATTGTTCAAAGATATTCCTTGGTACTCAAGGTGATCCTGTGCCGAAATAAATTAAGAATCATTTAATTAAAGTTTTTGATTTTATATGCATTAATTACCAACAATTAATGTATAGCTCTAGAGAATAAAAATTAGTAATGTGTATTTACTAATTGGAGATTTTCTATTGAGAGATTTCGGAAATATTGGACAAGAATTTATTGGAATTAGGAAAACCGAATTATACCATTCATTGCATATCTTGAGAATATTTTTCGGTTTTGGAAATTCCTTGGTGTCCAAACATCCTTGGTCTATAAATACCTAAGTTTGCATTTCTAGCAAACTATCCTAAGAGCCATGCAAACTTCATTTCTTGTTTTTTCTGGTGGAGCCGTCTATTAGGAGAGGAAAGTATCCTAATGAGGTGAAATCTCTTACGACCGCTCGTTTAAAGACTTTTGTGGGATCAAGAAGCTCTACGAGTACCATTGATGGGAAACAAGATAATTGCAGTGTTATTAGTTTTCGATTTGATTTGATTGACCAACGGTTGTTGAAACTTTGATTGCACCTAGTTTGTTTATGCTTGGGAATCTTCTCTTCTGATATAAGATTCACTCAAACTAGATCGAAGTATCCACGGGATCTTTAGAACTGTTGTTAGATATAAAGACATCTTGTCATAATCCATTGTTAACAAACTCCGTTCTGTGCGTGATTGATCACAAGAGATTCAAGTGGTGTTGTGCAGGTTTTGAAGATACAAGAAGATTTGAAGACAAAGAATATTTCTTAATAGTTTTCGTATCTTGTGAATTGTGTGCACAAACCTTGCTGGGATCCAACTAGAATCGATTTATCTTTGATAGATTCGATTGATTAGTTGTGTGAGATCGGCATTCTCTATATTTATCTTTGAGATCTATATTGATTGAGTGCGAATCTAAACTTGACTACTGTTAGAGCACTGCTCGGTCGCTATCTCAAGCTTGTTGTCAAGTTTAGTTGTCAAAACTATAAGTCTTGATTTCTAGTCTACTTATAGCTAAGTCTCGGATTAGGATAGAAAGTGTAGTTGAGCATTAGACTTCACGGCGTTCATCGATTGAAGACGAAGAACTACTAAGGGGAGCTTGTGGAACTTCATCAACAAAAGGTATGTGGAGACTTGAACTCATCTATCACTCAAAAGTCTATCTACTCTATCTCCTATTATAGACAAAAGTTGTATAGCTATATAGACTTCGATTATACACATTTGATATTTCGAGCTGAGTTTAACTCGCTTACATATTTCTCGAAATATGTGTTGGTAAGCTTTCGCTTTAACCAAGTTCATCTTATATTCTTGGCGAAAGTCAAAAGATGATCATGTGAAAATCTCCTGGTAACATCTTACATGATTTGTGTGAGACAGTCATTTGATGCAGACTCAGGACGTTGGCGATACTCGATGTTCCCTGACTACATAGAGAAACCCACCTCTACATAGAAGAACGATTGGGCGGTCCTCCTACATAATTGTTTGTTGAGAGGGCTTAACGCCTTCAGGACGTCGGCGACACTCGGAGTTCCCTAACTATGTAGAGAGACCGTGTATAGATTCAGGCGGCTCTCCTACATAATTGTTTGTTGAGGGGGCTAAACGCCTTCAGGACACCAACGCTACACGTTGTTCCATGACTATACACCTTTCAGTACGAGTATGATGCTTTAACTACCTCATATATTGATTCTACAATAGATTAATTCTACCGTGACATTCGCCACTGAATTCCTAGAAAATAATCTATTATATCTCATTACTCCGTTCCATGGCTATCCCCGGATGATTCCATAAATTAGTAATAGATAACCATCTTATCAAATTACTCTGTTCCTTGAATTCCCCGGCTGGATTCATGGATTAGTAATAGATACAAAATTCATTTATTACTCTGTTTCGTGAGTCATTCTCCGATGAATTTCATGAATTAGTAATAAATATCCAACAATCGGGCATCTTGTAAGCCCCAATAAAATGGTGCAAGTGTACTCAACAATGATGCACGAACAAGCACCCAAATGCACGAACGAGCATTCAAAAATATAGATAAATGAGGAATCCTACACAAAACAGGAGAGAGAAAATAATGATGAAAAATAATAAAAGAGGCGCCTAGGGACCGGGCCCACCGGACGTCCGGTCATGCCGCCGTAGCCGGTCCCCCACGCCTCTTCCCTTTATTTATTTTTTATTTTCTTATTTTCATGAACTCATGAAAACTCCTTCATTCGAGCAACTTTCCTTGTTTGAGCAAAACTCACGGTTTCTCCATATTTTCACGGTTTCATGAAAAAATAATAAAATAGGGAAAGGTGTTGCGGGACCGGGCTACCTAGCCGGCCGGCCATGCCATAGTCGTGGCCGGTCCCACACCTTACATCCCTTGTTTTCTTAATTATTATTTCCCCCATCTCATGAAACTCCCCCGTTTGAGCAAAAATCATAGTTTCTTCATATTTTCTCAAATATCGCTCAAATCATGAAAAAGCCAAAAAGTCAAATGGTCACATGACCGATTAGACTATCCGCGAAAAATATTAAAATATTATTATTTTAACATTCTCAAAATATTGATCGAATGAGCAAGTAGGACTTGCTCATTCGAGCAAAGTCAAGAATTTCGGTCAAAGATCAAACTCTTCTGAAAATCTAAAATATTGCTCAAACGCACACCATAAAATACCAAAACTCTCAGGACTGAGACACGGACATTATGGTGACACGAGCATGCTACCTTGACCGACCAGGGACGGCCCTAAGGCTTGCAAGGAGCCGGTCCCACACATCTTCACAATTTTGACCTAATTTGCTCAATTGCTCATATTGGGTCCAAACTCTTTCCAACAAACTTGGAATTTGCTCAAACGACCATCAGCTGGTCCCATGACCACCAAAGGCCGGTTCCATGCCCTCTTGGTCGGTCCCTCACTTCTCCATAATTAGGTTTTATCACCTAATGCTCAGACGAGCACTATTCTAATAAATTATCAACACCAGCATTTGATCATTCTTTCACCAACCGGTCAACAAAGGACTTTGGTGCACGCTCACTCGAGCAATTGGGCACCACATGGTCGTCCATCATCCCATGTGGTCGGTCCCTCCATCACTCATGACCTATTTTCAGCAATTCATCAATTGACGAACAATTGATCAAAAATTAGGGTTTCGAACAAACGATCCACGAATCATCATTCTGAGTAAGTTCAAACACTAATAATTTTATGTTGATCCAGTAACCAACATCCAGATTAATTATATGATATTTGGTAGGCTACCAAGATTTTAATTAATATTTTATTGGGTCACGTTACCAATAATTCATCGAATGATCAATACTTGCTCAGTTGCTCGAATATTGATCGAATATTGATCCAATTATCAATATTCAATAATTCGTTGAATCGAGCAATACTTGCTCAGTTACTCGAATTTACAATATTTGCTCAGACGAGCAATATCAACATAAGAACTGTATGTCTGACATGTTCAATCCATGAATCACTGAGCATTCGTCACTCATGCTCAATTCAACAAAACTTAGACTCACTGTCTAATCAAGTCAACGACTGACTAATCAAATACACGTCTGCTTTGCAGACTCCACGTTCGTGAGACATCAATCACGTCATATGGGGGGATATTATTTAGGGTTTTGGTATGGCGGCCTACGACACGTGTGTTTATCCACGATGAAAAATGTGAGTAAGTTGTGCAAGCGGTTGAAGGAGTTAGAAAAGTAGTGGGTGGACGGTTAACCAAGTCTCCACACGACTTGGAACTGGTTTCACCACGATCTCCCACTTTCCCACTCTTTCACTCAAGAAACCGTCACACTTATTGGGATCAAGGTTTTCACTATTCTGATTATAAAAATAAGTATCTGAATCCATGATTGAAGGAACACAGAAAATCCACGAGATATTGAACAGACAATCCAGCATCTAACCAAGAATCATCGTGTGAGCAACACTCTCTCAATCATTCAAAACTTATTTACATAAACTTGCAGAAACCTTCAACACATCCACAATCCTTAATCATCATTGATCCTACAATTCTCAGCTTCCCTCCTACAGATCAACCCATCTCCCTCTTTGTGATCGAATTGACTCTGGAACGACCATTGACTTGGTTTAGGACGGAGTCCTACAGATTGATCTCTCGAACTCAAAGCACTCCCATGCAGTGCATCTGTTTGAGGTTAGGCAGTTTGCTCGGTTGAGGAGTCTCGTCCGATCGGTCGTCTCTTCACTTTCCTAAAAAACCAGCAAATCATTTTTCCCCATCAACAGCTACCATACGATTAAGATTATTGCGAGGTGATTGATATTTCTAGGCTGTTCTTCGGGAATATAAGTCCGGTATATCTATTGGTTCATGTTCACCTTGATTTATCAAAAGACGGAACAAAAACTCATAGGTATATCTGTGGGAGACAGATTTATCTATTCTATAGACTTTTCTGTGTGAGACAGATTGGTTTATCAAGTCTTCGACTTTGGGTCGTAGCAACTCTTAGTTGTGGATGAGATCAGCTAGGGGAATCAAGTGCACAGAGTCCTGATGGGATTCAGAGGCGTAAGGAACGCGAATGTACCTTGATCAGTGTGAGATTGGTTAGGGCTCAACTACATTCTAGTCTGAAATTAACTTGGAGTAGGCTAGTGTCTGTAGCGTCTTAATACAGCGTGGTGTTCAAATCTGGACTAGGTCCCGGGGTTTTTCTGCATTTGCGGTTTCCTCGTTAACAAAATTTATGGTGTTTGTGTTATTTTTTTTCCGCATTATATTTTCTATATAATTGAAATATCACAGGTTGTGCGTAAGTTCAATCAATTGTTAATCCAACCTTTAGTTGTTGATTAAATTGATTGACACTTCGATATTGGTTTTTATACCGTCCAAGTTATTTCTTATATTCAATCGGGCTCGCAAATTCCCATTTGTTTGATTGCAGATTGAATTGACTGTCTAGTTGATTCTCTTGAAAGTATATTGGAGTTATTCCATACAGATTGTTAAGCGAAATATTGGGTGTGGTTGTTAGACCCCCGCTTTTTCAACTACTTCTGTAGTTATTGGATAGATGGATCTAACTAGGCAAAGGATTTTATTAGATTAAGCGGAAGAGCCTTTGTCAACGACTCATCTAAATCTTGTAGCAAGATTGATTAGAGTGGTTACCAAATAGATTCTTGCTTTTCTATTTGGAATACGATCCAAAGGACTTGCTATTCACGTGCGTGACTCTAGAAGTCGAAGGCGCCGGGATACTGAGGGAACTAAGTAGCTAGGGGTAGTCTACTTGGTCTCAACTATACGAAGTTGGTATTATATTTTTTTATAGCGACTTAATTATGAGAGTATTCAAAACTGGACTAGGTCCCAGGGTTTTTCTGCATTTGCGGTTTCCTCGTTAACAAAATCTTGTTGTGTCTTTTACTTTGATTTCCGCATTATAATTGTTTATTATAATAAAGTAAAATACACATATATGTTAACTCCGCATTACTTGATAGTGATCCTAATAGTGTAATTAGTTATGCGACATCGTCTCAATGGTAGAAAAGTGAATATAACTTGAGAAATAGGTGGTTCGATCTTCACTTACCTTTTGTTGATGAAGTTCTCAAAAAGCTTCAGTTGATCTTCGCCTTCAAACGGTAGAACCCAATGATGACTGCTGTGATCCACTGTTTCTCAACTACATTTTTATCCTAGTCCGAGACTTAACTAATTGTAGAGTAGAAATCAAGATATAGTTTTGACAACTAAATCTGACAACAAGCTTGAGATAACAACACTTGTGAGTTCGACCTAGCAATGCTCTAACACTAAGTGTTCTCTTGGTGTCTGGAGTAAATGTTATTTCTACACTCATATTTTTGTAAAAATTATTGTTAGATTTTTTTTATCACGTTTTCTTTGTTCGGGTGGTTTACTTGGATCCGTTGATTGTTCCGTGCTTTTGTCCATATCATGTACTATATTCATGTTTGTTCTTTACTTCAGATTTTGGGACATTGATTTCCCCATTTATATTATTACTTCTAAGATTATGTGTGTTACATAGTTACCTTTCCAATTTTAATCGATAAGTATGCTCCTTCCATAATCACAATCAAAAAATCTGTGTTTAGGTTAAACTTAAATAGATTTTCTTCCCTTAAATGTGAACTCAAAGATCATTGATTTTTCCAATACATTCAATATTTCTTCAACGTATTATGCTTGGTTTTGTTGCAATTTAAATATTTTTTTTTCAGTTTATTTAGTTTTTCAAATAATATTTTCTCAAAACATACGTGTTTACCTGTTCATCCATGTTGATAGTGCCATCATTTTTGTTATTATGATGTTATTTATAATTATTTCAGCTACTTGTCCCCATTGTCGGTGATGATATCACTTATTTCACCGGCGTGTACCATCACGGCATCACCATAAGTATGTAGTACTTTTCATAAAGTACTTGTCAGTTTTGTAATGTATTTTTTAATAACATGTAATATGAATTTATTGTGGACTTTTATTACTTAAAAATCTCTATTCATTACAACGACCGCACACCCATTGTGCCACGGTTCATCTCCCATGTACACATATTTTACCGTGGACATGCCATATAAATTATAATACCATTAAAACCGGTAAATTTCTAGCAAAAGTTCCTTAATTGTAAAGGTTGCACCGTGCATTGTATATTTGTGGGCAATTTTCTTAACAATCATTTTTACTGTAAGAATGAATCTTATTATGTAACATCTTGGATGCTCCACGGAGTGTTGTGCAGTTTTCAAATGTTAGTTTGAAATTTTTGAAACACTTGGTTCTTTTGACAAATTGATAGACGCATTTATGTGTCTATTTTCATCTCTATTGTGTATATTGTTAGTACCCGTTTTTGTACTTATTTTGGTATTTTATCTC
>JAJJMB010009234.1:134170-206506 GCA_023531105.1 Papaver atlanticum | reverse complement strand
AGTAAAATACACAAACGTTAATTCCTATTTTCTTGATAGCAATCCTAATGTGTTTGGTTAAGTCCAAACCTATTATCAAGTAAACATACTTCGTTTATGTATTGTCTCGATCTTGTATCCATAGTCAATCACGCAAGTTATCTTGTTGTCGTATTATCTCGATCTCGTATCCATTGACGATCACACGAAGTGTGAACCGATTAGTTGTATTGTCTCGACTCAGTCCATAGACAATCACTTTCGGAGAAAGGACTTATAGGTGGATTTTTTTTAGATTGAGGTATATTTGGGTACCCTCGTCTTTTCAATTGGTATCAGAGCAGGCAAACACGAAAAGAACTAACAATCTGTGTTTGGTGCGATCCAACCTATAAGAATTGAATCACATGAACGATTAGATTAATGTTTCAAAGATTTTAGATGGTCTTAAGGAGGACACTGAAGAATATTTCTCAGCTCTTGTTAAGATGTTAGAAGAAGAGATTGAACAGAACCAGTCACATACTGATGAGATCAGTTATATCATGATTGATAGAGAACTGGTGAAAGATCCTAAAACTGGAGATTCTCAAAGATGTTCAAGTCTAACTTCCATACATATTGAACAGACTAATAAGAGACTGCCTAGGAAACTTTTTCAAAAAGGATGGAATTGTTTAATTCAGACGATTTGTTTTACAAAACGTCTGATTAATCATGTTAAGAAACTTTATAAGAACTTAACGAATCATCCTAAATCTGGTGAACAATGTCTTGGAGCATTTGCACTTAAAACAACTTTACTATTCCAATGGTTTCTAGATAGTGGGTGTAGTAGACATATGACAGGTGATCTTTCTAGGTTCACAAAGACAGAAGACTACAAGGGAGGATCGGTAACCTTCGGAGATGGAAGCACCTGTCTTATTAGCAGAAAGGGTACTATCAAACTTCCAGGTATTCCCGAAATTCATGATGTTGTTTATGTTAAAGGAATGAAAGAAAATCTTCTATCTGTTAGTCAAATTTGTGATAAGGGTCACAAAGTTATCTTCAATATGAGAGGTTGTGATATTGAAGATAAGTCCGGAAAAATAATTTTTCGAGGACGTAGAAGTATGAATAATTGTTATCTACTTGATATACAATCCAATTTTACTGTAACTTAACTAAGGTTGAGTCAACTCATTTGTGGCATGGATGTTTTGGTCATATCAACTACCAAATGCTAGGAAAGCTCATTAATCGTGAACTTGTCAGAGACGTTCCAAAAATAAATACTAAAGTAGAAGGTGTTTGTGGTGCGTGCCAAAAGGGTAAGCAAGGAAAAATTCCACACAAACTTTCTCGAGACATAGCCGCTCGTGCTCCTCTCGATCTAATTCATATATATCTATTTGGTCCAATCCAACAAGCAACTGTTGGAGGAAAGAAATATGCTTTAGTAATGGTTGATGACTACACACGTTTCACATGGGTTGCTTTTTTGAAGCACAAGAATGACACTCTTGAGGAGTTCAAAATTATTGTGAATAGAATTTAAAATGAACAAGGTCGCAAACATTAAAAGGATAAGAAACGATCGTGGTACATAATTCAAAGATACAAAAGTATACGAATACTGCAATGATCTTGGAATTAGTCATCAATTCTCTACTCCTATTACACCTCAGGCAAATGGTGTAGCTGAGGGAAAGAATATAAATATTCAAGAAATGGCAAGAGTGATGCTTCACAATAAAAACCTACCATTAAACTTCTGGGGGGAAGCTGTATTTACAGCTTGTTATCTTATAAACAGAGTTTATTTAAGATCCAAAACTCTAAATACCCCATATGAATTATGGTATGAAAGAAAACCCAATCTAAGCTATTTAAGGGTTTTCGGAAGCAAATGCAATATTCTCAAAGACAGAGAACATAGAGGAAAATTTGATTCCAAAAGTGATGAAGGAATTTTTCTTGGCTATGCCTCTGACAGTCGTGCCTTCCGGGTATACAATCTCAGAACCAAAGTCATGATGGAATCGATTAATGTGGTTATTGATGACATTAGCGACTTCTGTCAAGACAATCACACTGCAACAGAACTTCCTCCCTCTAAAGCTGTTATTAAAGAAAAACAGACTGAAGAAGCACTCAGTGAACCTGCTTGGGTAAACTCAATGCATGACGAACTTAATCAGTTTAAAAGACAAGAAGTGTGGGAACTCATTCCTAAGCCGACAGGAGTAAACATTGTTGGAACACAGTGGATCTACAAGAACAAATCAGACAAATTCTGATCAATTGTCAGAAACAAAGCTAGGCTCGTTGCTCAAGGATATTATCAAATTGAAGGTATTGATTTTGATGAAACTTTTGCTCATGTTGCTCGTTTAAAATCAATAAGACTTTTACTTGCTTATGCCTGCTATCTTAAGATAATTTTTTTTCCGAATGGATATTAAATCTGCTTTTCTGAATGAGGATTTAAAAGAAGAGGTATTTGTTGCTCAACCCAAAGGATTTGAAGATCCATTATTCCCAGATTATGTCTCAAAAAGGCCTTGTATGGTCTAAAACAAGCTCCAAGAGCTTGGTATGATAAGCTGACATCCTTTTTACTTCAAAAGGGATTCTCTAGAGGTGGTGCTGATAAGACACTTTTCACCAAATGGAGTGGAAAAAATGTTCTTGTAGCACAAATATATGTAGATGACATCATCTATGGATCCACCTCAAAATATCTAACAAATGAATTTCTGAATCTCATGAGTGGAGAATTCGAAATGAGCAATGTTGGAGAATTATCATATTTTCTTGGTTTGCAAATACAACAACAAAAAGACAATATTCTTCTTTCTCAAGAAAAATATGCAAGGAATTTAGTTGAAAAATTCGAACTAAAAAGTGCAACACCTATGGCAACTCCAATGCCAACTACCGGAAAACTTCAATCGAATCTAGGAGAAAAATCGGTTGATCAAAAATTATACAGATCTATGATAGGCAGCTTGCTATACTTAACTGCACCAAGACCAGACATTTCCTTTAGTGTGGGATCAAAAATTGTACAGATCTATTATCGAATCCAGAATCCGTTTTGGCCTTTTAAATGATCATTTTGAAATTAAAAAAGAAGAAGCAAAAGCTAGGGTTTCACTGGAAAAGAGCTCCGGTTTTCTCTCCCTGATTTTCTTTGTCTTTCACATTCGTTTACTCTTTGATTTTGCGCTGTTATGGCGCAAGATCAATCAAAACCGCCTGATCCAAGTGATCAAACACAAGCATTCCATGCCCGTGGTCGTTTTATACAACCAGGAAATCGTTATCGTTCAAAATCTAGAACTAGACAGGTTTACGTTCCAAAAACTGGAAACCCTAGTTCTAACAATCAAAGGAAACCAAGTGAAGATTCAACTGGCGCTGGTGCTCAACAAAATTCCTATGTGTCAGTTCTAAAGAAGAGAACTCATGTTATGTCAAAGATTGATGCTGATACTTTATAGCATCCGCCTATTCGAACCTCTCATGGTGACGTAATTATTAAGATTCCTAAAGAAACACATGCAAGAATCAAAGCTGTTTGGAACTATAGTTTAGTTGGGCGTTTACACTTTAAAATCCTAACTTTTGAAGATGCAAAACGTGATTTATTGAATCAATGGAAGTTATCTGGTTCGGTCCAATTTATTACTTGGGTAAGAGGATATTTTGTTATCAAACTGGACAATGAAGATGATCGCAAGAGATTTAGCTATGAAGGTCCGTGGAAAGCTAAGTAAGCATCAGCAATTGAAAATTCAACCATGGACGCCCATGTTCAACCCTGATGTTGACAAGGTCACAAGGGTTGTAGTTTGGGTACGTTTTAATAATCTCCCATGGGAATTTTGGGATGAAGAGACGTTGTTTAGGATGGCTAGGGGTCTAGGCAAGCCTGTTGCTGTTGATCCAAGAACCTTAAGGTATGAGTATGGTTATTTTGCTGCATTTTTGATCGATATTGATTTCTCACAACCTTTGGGCAATATTGTTGTTGATGGTGAAGAAAGTGTCGAAGGTTTTTATGCGTATTATGAGATTATTAACCAGCCTAGTTTTGTGAATATTGCAAATCTGTTGGCCATGAACAAGTTGAGTGTAGAATAAAACAGCATAAAGAATTGGAAGAAAAAGGCAAAATTGAAAAATATAC
Organism: Papaver atlanticum; assembly: GCA_023531105.1. NCBI lineage: Eukaryota > Viridiplantae > Streptophyta > Magnoliopsida > Ranunculales > Papaveraceae > Papaver > Papaver atlanticum. The sequence goes on along the minus strand of JAJJMB010009234.1, from coordinate 202,347 downwards.
GGAGATCAAGAAAAAGCTCCAAGCTGAGATTAATGAACTTAAAAATTTCTGGCAGCTGCATAAGTATGATAAAAAGAATGATGTACCAGTTGATTCACCGAATACTAACCAGCCAGTGGATGAAACTGCAAAGATTACGCCACCTGATCAAACAACTAAGACTCCACCTTCGATAGCTGAGATGTTTACTGGTTAGCATAAATACATAGCTAGCTCTTCGACTAGCGCTGCAGCTTGTGGATCATAAAATACAAGTCTTCGCAATGATGGTGTTCCACCGATACAGCGCAATGATGGTGCTCTACTTGAACAGAAAAATGATGACATAGTGTCTACATCGCGCAATGATTGCGCTACTTATGGTTTGCGCAATGATGGTGATAACATTACGAGCAATGATTGCGCTACTTCTGTGCGCAATGATGGTGCTGAGGCTGTGGTTTCCTCGGAAACTGACAAGGATTTGGAGGAGACTGAGGAGATTGAGGCTATTAAAGCATACGAGGATTTGAAGAAAAGGGCTACAGAATTGGATAAAGCCGCTGATTTTGCTAAAATTGAGGAAGTTGCAGCTAAATCAAAGGTAGATAACCTGAGGAGATTGGATTTGGAAAAGCGTAAGCAAATTGAAGTGCAGGCCTCATCTGTGAGAATTGAACATGTTGCTCAAGGTTCATTGCATACTAATTATAATTTGGAGCAATTACCTGATGATGGTTTTAGTCCCGCCACTAAAACAGTTACACCATATAAAACTGTTGATGGCATTGTGACATCAAACATGTTTGATACTGGGACTGATGTTTTAGATGATGAAGGTGAGGAGGTTTTCTCATAAGTTCTACCTGATTTGACCCAATCAGTTGATACTTCAAATCCAGTTGAGGATGAAACTAAAAATTTGGAATGGAACGCTATGAAGGATCAAGAGGAGCGAGAGACGAAGGGGTTTCCAGAACAGAAGAAGCATGAAGCAAAAAAGGCGGCTAGTGCTAAACCAAAGGTTCCTAAGAAGAAGGATGGCGGTACTAAACCAGTTGAAGTTAGCCATGTTGAAACTCGAGGTAAAAGTAAATCATGACAGGGTTCGGCAAGCCCTCCAAAGGACAGAGTTAATTACTGCGGGTTTTCTATTGGAATGCTCAAGGCTTGGCTAAGGATGGTGCAAGGGCCAAGTTAATGGAGCTTTATCGCTTGCAAAAACCTGACATAATCTGTATTGCGGAACCAAACGTTTTTTGCACTACACGTTTTGTTAGGAGTTTAAGATTGGATGATTTTTGTGAAGATGTTATTACTAATGAAGTTGGCGCCGAAAAAGGTAATATTTGGGTCTTGTGGAGAAATTCTATTGCCAGGCCAGGTATTTTATCTTCTTCTAAGCAAGCAATTTCTTTGAATTTTAATGGATATTACATTACGGCTGTTCATGCTTCTTTTGATCCGGTAGCAAGGAAATTACTTTGGCGTCAGTTGGGATTGGGTTTTATACCTATCCCTTGGTTGGTGTTGGGTGATTTTAATTGTGTTTTACGCTTGGAGGAAAAGAAGGGTGGTAAGCCAATTAAAGATGTTTATATGAATGAGTTTAAAAGTTGGATCTCGGATAATGGACTGGTGGAGGCGGATGCTATTGGAAAAAAATATACGTGGTCTAACTGTCGGAGTGGAATTCGAAGAATTGTCTCTAAGCATGATAGAGCAGTTATCAATGATGCTTGGCTTTATGAATATGTGAATTGGAGGTATAAGGTTTTGCCCAGGATTTGTTCAGATCATTCCCCTCTTTTTGGGTTTGCTTTTGAAAATCCAAGGCCGGCTAGGGCGCCTTTTAGAATTCAAAAGATGTGGCTATCCCATCCAGGTTTTATAAATTTGGTGGCAGATAACTGGAATATGAGGCTTGATGGTGCGTCTCCTTTTGTTTTTGCTAGCAAATTGAAAAGGTTGAAGGAGGCGTTAAAGTTGTGGAAAAGAATGGTCTTTGGTGATGTGCAGTTTCGTTTGAAAAAAGCTGAATTAAAACTGGAAACTGAGAATGATCTTCTTGATTATGATCCGGCGGATGAGTTTCAGTTTACAAAGGTTACGGATGCTAGGAAAACTGTTGACGGAGTTAGCAGTGATGCTTAAGATGAAATCGATAGTAACTTGGTTGGAGAATGGTGATCAAAACACTCGTTTTTTTCATAATAGCATTCGTATACGGAGGAGCCAAAACACTATTTTAGAACTAAAGATTTCAACTAAGTTGAGTAATTTTTTCTTCAAAATCATTACAAAGGTTTTGGCTACCAGGCTTGGTACGGTGCTAAACAAGTTGATTTCTGAAGAACAAGTGGTGTTTATGAAGGGGAGGAATATTCATGAGAATATAGCCTTGGCGTCTGAGTTAATTAATGAGATAAATACGCCAAGGAAACATGGCAATGTAGGCCTGAAGTTGGATATTACACAAGCTTTTGATACAGTGAGTTGGGAATTTATAGCTGAGGTTTTTCGACAATATGTTTTTTCCGAAAATTGGTGTTCTTGGATTCTTAACATTCTTAGCTCAGCTCGGATTTCTGTTATGATAAATGGTAGTCCTGAGGGTTTTTTCAGCATATCTAGAGGTTTGCGACAAGGTAATCCTCTTTCGCCTTTGATTTTTGTGCTCATTGAAGATATTTTAAGTCGTAATCTCTCTAAGTTGTTTACAAGACGAAGCATGCATGTTATGGTTAGAAAGAAAGGTGTGACGCCTACTCACCTTCTTTTTGCGGATGATATTCTTATTTTCTGCAGAGGTAATCTTCATAGCCTGCAAAATTTAATGAGTTTTCTCAATATGTATCAAGCAGCATCTGGCCAAAGCGTTAATTGTGCTAAGAGTAAATTTTACTATGGAGGCGACACAGATTCACGAGCTATTGCTATTTCAAATTATTTGGGCATGGAAAGAGCTTTATTCGCGGATAGATATTTGGGAATTCAATTGAAACCTGGCACTGTTCGCCACATTCATGTTAGGCATGTGGTGGAGAAGATTATGGACAAGTTGGCCGGTTGGAAGGGCAAACTTCTATCCTTTAAAGCTAGACTTGTTCTGATTAGATCAGTAATTTCTAGCTATGTAATTCATTCTATGGATGTGTACAAATGGCCATGTAATATTATTAAGCAGGTGGAGAGGGCCATTAGAATTTTTTTTTGGTCTGGCGATGTTGATAAACGTAAGTATTTTACGGTTCTTTATGATAACCTGTGTTCTTCAAGGCGTGAAGGTGTCCTAGGTATTAAGAAACTGTTGGATTTCAACAAGGCCATGCTTATGAAGTTGTGGGTTACTATACGTGACTCGGACAAGATTTGGGCAAGATTTTTGATGGCAAAATATTTCAAAATAAATGGTAATTTGATTGATCATAAACTGGGTTCTTCGGTTTTCCTGGGAATCAGATTGATTTATAATTTTGTGCAAAAACATACATGATCAATTATAGGTAATGGCGCTAATACTTCCTTATTTTTTGATAATTGGTATGGTGATTTTTCGATTGCGAAGAGACTTGGCATCACTTCTAAAGGCCCTAATGATTTTAAGGCTAAGGTTAGTGATATTATTGTTGATGGTGCGTGGGTCATTCCTCAGCATACAAGGGATTCGCTGATCCGGTGTAATATTGATGTTGAAAACTTACCTCTTATTGCTGGTGGTGAAGACTATAAGATTTGGGATTTGGATAGCAAAGGCGTTTTTTCAGTTAAGTCTGCAAAGGTGCTATTAAACGTCGTTTGAGGTTCAGCCTAGTGCTGCTTTGTTCTCTAGGCCAGTTGTGCATCCAACTTTGAGAATACAGTACTGGAAGATTTGGGCAAAACAATGTTGTGCGAGTGAAGATAATATTATTAAGAAGATAGATAGGAGCATGCCTACGATGTGCCGTCTGTGTAAGAAGAATTGCGAGACTATTAGCCATATTACTTGGCATTGCAGGTTTGCTAAGAGAATTTGGGCTTGGGCGGCTAATATATTTAACCTGCAACCAAATAAAGAATTGGTGGCCTCGTATAAAGCTGCAAAAGGTCGAAGCAGGATGATCAAAGATCTGTGGCTGGTTGCTAATCTTGCAATTGTCACGGAACTATGGAAGTTGCGTAATAAAGTCTTTTTTGAAGATGTGCCGGTGCAGTGGCTTGGTTTTAAAGGACGAGTTTATCAGGTAATTCGTGATAACTTAATCAGAATGAAGGGCCATATGTATAACAATATGGAGGAGTTACGCATCTTGAATTATTTTAAGGTGCAACATAGATCGTGCAGAATTATACTCCAATAGAGGTTAGTTGGATTCCTCCTAACCAAGGTGAAATTATGATTTGTTGTGATGGGGCTTCACTTGGAAATCCAGGCCAGGCCGGTGCTGGTGTTACTTTTCGGGATGCCAATGCAGCAGTGCTCGGAGTTCTTTGTGTTGGCCTTTGCTGGCAAACTAATTATTATGCGGAAGTGTGTGCTGTAATTTATGGTGTGATCCTAGCCAAGAGGTGGAATGTGAAGAATATTTGCATTCAATCAGATTCGATGAGTTGCATTCAAGCTTTTTGGAAGGGTGAGCTGATAAGCACGTAAGTGTGACGCTTTTTCACCCATAACTACATTAGCTGGGACTCATTTTATCACTAATAAACTTGTTTTTTATGTCTTTTCTAGTAAATAAGCTCTTGTGAAGATGTTGCTCAAAAAGTGGTGTTTTACACCCCAGGATAAAGTACTAAAGGAACCCCGAAAAAGTGTTGAAAACATCCCAGAAAAAGTATTAAAGGAACCCACAAAAATTACTAAAGGCACCCTCAAAATGGATAAGGGCACCCCAAGGCAGCCGAACTGTTAAAGGCACCCGCGTTTTGGATTCAGGGCACCCCTTTTTCTTCATTTGAATTTCTTGATTTGGCGGGAAAACATTTCTCTTCACTGGCAGAATATCAATCGGATTTTTGGAGTGATTTTGGGTAGACTAAAGGGCTGGAATTGATTAGGATCATTCCTAGGACCCATAGAAACGTGGTATGGTCTTTGGTTTCGACCAGAATTGGCTAGAATTCGGGCGTGGAGCAAAACATGTGTGATATTCCCGTAAGATATTTCGAATTTTTTGGTAATTTTGGGAAGTTTTCTTGTGGCTTCCGCGTGCCTAACTTATTCTGGGACGTGAAGGAATGTTTCTGGTGTGTGAAGCACGAGATTAGACGCGTAATTAAGCTAAAAATGGAAATTATTCTTTTCCATGCATGGGAGTAAATGAGAATTATTTTGTGTAAGTGATGCGTGATTTTTGGGATTTTGGTGTATAAATAGAGTCACAAGGTTCCATAGAGGGGGTGTCGAGAGTTTGGGGGCTTGAGGAGGGCTGAGGAGTGAGAAATCAAGACGAACAGCAAGCTTCATGCTGCTGTTTTCTGCTGGTGCAGGGATGATGAACACGGAGAACATAAGACGCAAAGGAACTGTCGTTCATCAACAGTGACAACGACAATTATTCGAGGGTCGTATTGCAACAGCGACTGCTGCACTTTATTTGTATCGTTCTTTTAACAGTAATTTGCAGCAGTTCAAAAGTGCCGCAATTTCACCATTTTATCCATTTTCTCTCTTTCTCTTCATTATAAACACCATTTGAGCTATAAATAATTATTTTGAGCGTGTTTTCATCATGACGAGCTAAAACCCAACATTGGGACGACGGAGGGAGTCGATTTTCATCATATGGTAAATTTAATTTAATTTTTTTATGACTTTTGCAGTAATTTAAAATTGAAATATGATTTGAATTAATTAGTTGTCATTTAATTTGATGATGTATGCTTAGCTTAAATGTTTTGATACATCATGCTTATGATTTACAACTAATCTTTTGAGAATCTACATAGGCAAAAATAAGAGTCACCATATCATATTTTATTTGAGTTATAATTGTTGAGAATAAATAAATTGAACCACATGCATGAGAATTGGCCAAATCCTTAGTCCCAATACCTCTCGCCCATTGTTTATAATTTTTGTATATATATTTTTATTAAATTTAAAAACTCGAATCTTCACAAGTCCGAGAGTTTGAACTCATTTACTACAACAACTTGAAAAACACATCATGAGCTTCCTTGGAAGTTATTGACGAAATGGAGACTTGCGAAGAACTTTTACAATAATATTCATTATATTCATAGCTATAGAGAAGCTAATTTTTCAGCTGATGTTTTGTCCAAGCAAGCTTGTTTGTTGGACGAAGATATTTTTGAGTTTTATGAGGGGAGGCCAGGTTTTATTCTATCTGTAGAATGGTCTGGCGAAGTTTATTATCGTTTCAATTAGGCTAGATGAGGGGGTGGCCTCACGGCTAGCTTCTAGTCTGGCCTAGCCCATGTAAAGTTTTTTGCTTTTTCATTTAATTTTATTGACCGAGTAAAAAAAAAAAAAAGTTGTGCAAGATTTCAAGCAGATACTAGAGAATCACATCTAAAACCTGTTAAACGAATCATAAGATACGTTAATGGTACCCTAGATTATGGTTTATCATACTCTATGGATACGAACAACAGCCTTGTTGCCTATTCAGATGCGGAGTGGGCAGGATGTGTAGAATATCGGAAAAGCACCTCTGGTGGATGCTTCTATGTTGGTCAAAATCTTGTAGCTTGGCACAGCAAGAAACAGAACTCACAGTCTTTGTCAACTTGTGAAGCAGAATATATTGCTGCCGGTACATGCTGTACCCAACTTTTATGGATGAAACAAATGCTCATTGACTATGGAATAAATATTTCAACTATGAGCATCCTTTGTGATAACTCAAGTGCTATTCGCTTGACTGAAAATCCAGTTGAACATTCTCGTACTAAACACATAGATATTAGATATCACTTTATTAGAGAATTATATGAGAATTGAGTTATCATATTGGAATATGTGCCATCTGAACGTCAACTTGATGACATTCTCACTAAACCCTTAGACAGGGCAACATTCGAAAATTTAAGGAAGTCTATTGGCATTGTCAAGGTACATTAGTACCTTGTGTTTCGGGGTTTCAACTTTTGCATCGCATTAGTTAAAACTGATTTTCAACCTTTCTTGGTAAAGGCTGGTTTTTGTTGTTGTTCTTTTGTATTGTAAGAGGATAACAACACAGTGATATTCCTCCCCAGAATGATGCAAAGAAAAGGAGAAGAGGATGCGGAGCTTGAGGTAACGAATTTGTTAGTTAATCGTTTTCATGTTTAAGAAAAGCCTGATTTTATTGCATATATTTGTTGCTTTTGCTTAACAAAATTTCGGTACAATTGATGTTTATTCCATTATTTGTGTATGGATGTGTGTGTGATTCAATTGTTTCCGGTTAAGAAAAACTATTGTTATCTTCCTTTATGGTTTGGTATCAATTGTTTAGGCTTACGAAATTACGGTGCAATTGCAGTACTATAATGTCTGTGTTTGTTTCAATTGCTTCCGGTTGAGGTAAATAATTATGCAAGTTGATTTATTTGGTTTGTATGAATTGTTTATGGCTTAACAAAAAGGTTTTCGGGATCAATTGTTTAGTCCAATTCGATTGCGGATAAGAGAAACTAAGTTAATTATAATCTTAGTTAGACTTATCAAATTGGAGGTTTCGGTTATTCAAGTTTAATCGAATGCCTTAACAAGAAATGATAGTTAACTAACCTAGTACTTGTCTTGTTTAAAAGTGAAAGGTCTAAGTTATTATTTGAATAATTAGAACCTGAAGAGAAAAATAGAGTTAATTCTGATCTTTATTTTGGTCTTATCGAACAAGCGATTGTATTTGTACAATCGGTTTAGAAAAAAGAACTAAAGTGCTTAATCAATTTTTGATTTGCTAAACTATTAGGGAAAATTTCTTCGGGAAATTGTTTCCTTGGTAACATATCAAAACAAAATTACTTTGTAGTTTCGGTTTTGATACTGGTTGTCTAAAATGGTGTGTGGAACTCTCGTGCTTAACTCTTATAGGTTTTGCAAGTCTCTTAAGTTTTGTAAGATCCTTTCGGTTTGTCTTTTATTTGCTCGTACCTTTGTCATTTTGTGAAAAAAAGGGGGAGAAATATATGGAGTAAACAAGTGATTTGGTATCACTAAGGAAAGGACAATGGTGCTTAAACATTATATCTAACGAAAGAGTAAAACATAGACTAAGGGGGAGTAACATATCATATGATGATTTGTAGTTATATGGACTACAAGAAGGAATAACAAAGACGTGCTGATTGAAAATCTACCTATCTTACCTTTAGGGGGAGTATTAGCTTTGTTATTATAATGTCAACATCGGCATTTATGGATTGAATGTATACAGGTTATTGTGCTGTTGAAACTTGGAAAAGCGTATGTGTAATAAATTCTTGTAATTTGTTTATCCATATGATGTAAGAGTTTTGTCACTAAAATTGACAAAGGTGGAGATTGTTAGAGCATAGCTCGGTTGAACCCACCAAGCGTTGGTATGTCAAGTTTGGTTGTAATATTTTAGTGAATCAAAACACATTTAAAGAGTCGCTTGATTATTTACTAGAGTCAATGATAAGTGCTTAATTCTTACATATTTACTACTCAAATTTACATTTATTTAGTTCTTTATTTTGTACATATTTGATGATTTTATGTATTTTTGCAGTTTTTAGAAAATAAAGTTCTATGGACTAAAATGCGGAATTCTGCCGGAGAAATGAAGTGATTTGATGTGTTAAGCCAAAAAGGAAACATGAAGAATTATTGGGCCAATTAGTTTAATATGGAAGTGTGGTAAGCATGCCAAGTAAAAGTGTGCCACGGCGTGTGTAGAAGTGTGGAGACCATTATAAGAGATTAATTATGATAAAAGATATTTGAATATATTTTGTTTAATGAAGAAAATAAACAAAATAAAGAAGGAGATAAAGGATAATATATTTTCCAAATAAAGAAAATGGTGACTTCATGATGAGATATTATTTGACACGTGGCACATTCTTATTTGAGGATTTTGTGTTGTCCTGACACATGGCGCATTCTCATAGGGACAATGATGTGGTAATGAATACGCTAAAGGAAAGTAGTTTCCTTTGAAAACTGTAAATACTGGTTGAAGCAGATGGAAAATGGGGGAGGCCGGTTCCGTCGAGCAGTAGAGTTTGAGTTTCATTTTCTTTTCTTTCCTTCTTCCTTTTTCCTTTTTTTAATGGTCGGGTAATCTCTTTACTAGGGCTAAGAGGAAGCCCGATGATGTATATAGAGAGTTTAATTTATTTTCATAATAATAATTCTCTTGGGTCCTATATTCTCGTTTATCATGATAACAATTCTTTTTACATGTCCTCGTGCTTGCTTAAAAGAGTATATATTCTTGTTTAGAGACCAGCATTTTAAGTATTGAGAGTTGTTAGTATTTTGAGAATTGAATGGTTATAAAGTTATATTTTCCAAGACGTCTAATGTGTCCTAAATCGTCTTGAGTAGTTGTTGAGAGAATATTATTTGAAATAGTTATATTTATCTAATTGCATCATAGTGGTGAAATCTAAACCCTAGGTTTTTCTTCTTATTTGTTTATTTCTTTTATTAGTTTAATTATTATTACATATTTTTGGCTTACTATTTATTAGAAAATTGAGGTAACAACTTTAGTCCATGTGGAATGAACCCGTATTTTGCATACTATCTAATCGATAGTCGTGCACTTGCGGCACACAATTTAATTCCCATCAAGTTTTTGGCGCCGCTGCCGGGGACTGATAATTGTTATTTTTAGTTTCTATTAAATTTGTAAATATTAGGATAATTTAGAATTTTATTTTTGTTTTATTTATTATTTTATTTTATTTCTATATTTTACTTGGGTATCTTTCATTTTTGGTGAGCAGGATAACTTGGCATAAAAGTGGAAGATAAAAAATTTCTGTCAAAAAGGTAAGTAAGATAACCCAAGATTTTATTTTTAATTGTTAGATATTCATTTATTCTTGTAAATATTCAGATTAGGAAAAATTCTTATTCTCTAGATTTTTATTTTATTGTACATAATTAGAATAGGATTTTATTTTATTCTTGTAGTAACATATTTATTATTATCTTATTTTCTTTAAAAATAAATAAATAAAAAATACACGTGCACACACCAATTGCATCTTCCTGCACTGATTCTAGGAAAACACGTGGTTTAGTAAGGTGAACCCTTTGGGCGTTATCATCCGAAACACCACAAACCTTAGCCTAGTACCGTTGACAAGTCTTTGACTGTAGGTATATTCTGCTTAAGGTAACCTGAGCCTACCTATTTTAGTCGACCCTGCATTTGCATGTGCACAGAAAATGTCAAGCTGGTATTATAAAGACCAATACAATGAATATCCGACAGATTTTCAAAATGGACATTACTACTTTGACCATAGTGTGTATAGTGGTTGGGAACACCAACCTTTTCAAGGTTATGGTTCATACCATGGTGAGCCCAATTACTATCCGCATGCGTACCGGTCATACGAGCAAGAAAATAAGAAATATCATAGCACTAGTTCATCGTCTTTGGATGACTTAATTAAACAGTTAAAAACTAGTCCTTATTATGATCCATCTGTTCCAATTCTTCCTCTAGAAGAGTCTCTCAAGATATTAGCTGATCATTCTGGTCATATTCTTCCTTTAGAAGAGTCTCTCAAGATAATAACTGAAAACACAGATAGGTTCACGTTAGAGACGGAAGAAAGAATTGCTCGAAATAATCTTAATTTCCAATATAGTGTTCCCAATACCACCCTTGAAAATGAGGATAATTATTATTCACCTAATCAAGATGACAAGGTTAGAATTGGAAACACTACCTGTTTGGATAAGGTTCGATCATCTTCATGTTATTATGATGATGATAAGGATAGTTCTGATGAAGAATATGAAACATGTAGGCATAGTGATCAAGAATTTATCACTCCAATTGAGCTTCAATAAAAATATTATCTCTGATTCAAATCCTAATAATTTTAATGATTACTCACCAATTCAAAAGGATGAGGATTTGACTAGATATACCACTGTTTTAGACGATGAAATATTAGTTCGTGATCCTTTGGCCTACAATATGTTTGAAAATCCATTATATGATGAACATTTCAATGAATCAGAGGAAGTAACTATGATTAACACCTTAGTTGATGAGCCTTTGCTAGAAACTTTCTCTGATAATCCTTTATATGATTGTGATGATGGTTTAGAGGAACGAGTTTATCCTGAGACTAGTGTTTTAGAGTTCAGCGATTCGGAAACAATAGTCTCTACTGAGGACTATAAAAGTGTAGAACCACCTGATTACAAGCTAGAAGAAATAAATGACCATTTTCCTAAATCTGATAATTTAGAAATTAAGGAAATTGTGACAAGTTTATCCAAGGATATTGACAACTCTAGGTTTGGGGGTGAATATCATTCTCCCCGTGGTTTACCCTTGACTCTTGTAAAGGTCCCTAGCTTGGGACTTGACGTATGTGCCTCTACCATCATAAGAGACTATCTTCATACACGTTTTCTTGAACCTAGTTATGTCCACAAAGAAACTCAGTTGATACAAACCCATCCTATGGTTGATGTGGTTAATCCGGTCCATGATACCATAATTGACTTTGTTGTCCCACCAAAATTTTATTTACCAAATGTGGGAGTATCTCAATTTGAAATGTGTCATTATATAGTTTTTAGAACTCAACCTAATTATTTTAGGAAATTAGAATCGTCGGCATATTTTCTCAAGAATGACCACCATTATGGTCAGTTGTGTGAGCCAAGTCTGATTGACTTTAAGGACCCGCAATTATTCAGGTTATTATTATGTGCTTCTAAGTTTTTATTTGAGTTTTTCCAGACTCTACAACTTGCCACTCCGGATCCTGCCTATGAGGAAACTCGGTCGGTGAAAATATTTTACTTAGACCCTTTTATAGAGCCTGAACCCGAACCAAACCTAGACATAGTTGTCTTAAATAAAAAACTTGTTAAGGGTGTGTTTGGTTGGTTCACTTTCTTGGTCTGCTGCAGTTTTCTCCTATTTGTGATAGCACTTTTCAATTCAGACGACCCACAGTTGTTCCGGCTACTACTATATGATTTTATGTGGTGACTAATTTATCCTATGTCTGGCTGAAGACTTTAAACTTAGAACTTCTTGGGAGCTAACCCATGCTCATGCAACAAGGTAATATATTTCCTTGAAAGTGGTAACAGTTTCTCCTTGTTCATGCTTTTAATTTTATCTTTAGAACATTGAGGACAATGTTAGATTTAAGTTTGGGGGTATGAGAGAAACTTTTTAGTTGCATTATTAAACTTCTAGTGTCACATAGTATTCGGTTAGCTAAGTTTACATATTGTTTGTCACCGAAAAGATGGAAATTCGAATTGCTAGGGATAACATTTTAGTGAGACATTAGAGAGAAAAAACATTAAGATCATTGACACTTAGGAGAGAAAATTTACCTTTTAGAGGGTAATCGTGATGGACCTAACCATCCATGATAGAAAGACAATTAGGTCAGAAGGAAATGCCAGAAAGACAAAGCAACCTCCCATGTAGTCTTAGTTACTGGATTACGACTCTCTCTTAGGAGAAATTTATAATCAACAAGCGAAGCGACATCAAAATCTATGAAGAAAGTTGAAGACGTTTAAGGTTTATAAGCAACAATAGAAAGAAAAACAAAATTAAAAATCAAAGTTGAAGACTTAGGTACAAGAAGTTACAAGAGCATAGAATACGATGTAAGTTGTTGAAGTTCATGATACCAAGACATTACAAGCTGCGAAGATCCAAGTGATTCTCTCATCGCCATGTAAATATTAATCCTGTTATTATTGGTTTCGAGAAAAAAAAAAAAAACTTTTTTGTTCAATAAGGCCATGGGGAAGAAGAGAAATCTATAAAGAAGTTTTAAGTAAGAAAAAAATTGAGGAGAAGAATTAATTGTCAAGGTTCTAAGAGGTTCGAGAGTTTATCATCAACAGTTGAAGCCGAAGAAGACGTTGTTTCTACTGAGCATTATGAGAGAGCCGAGGAGAAATGCATATTGGTTGCTTTGTTAGTCCGCTTTCCATCTGACACAAGATCTTTCTAGCACTGGTTCAACTCATCACACGTAATTTATCTAGCTGTAGAGCGGATGTCCCTCTCATTTTTACCTCTCTCCTAATCTTATCCAGCTGTAAAGCGGATGCGTCTCATAATGTTTATCCAGCTGTAAAGTGGATATCTCTTTATCTAGCTGTAGAGATGACGTGTCTCCCCAATTCTTTATTCAGCTGTAGAGCGGATACCTTTGATTTCCCTTGCATTCTAGTTACTTGGCGATAGGTTGAGAATAAGTATGTCCTCATAGCTCTTTGAATACTTGTGACCAATTTGGAGTAAAGGTTTTGTGGGTACACCACTTGTAAACCCTCCCGAGACTATAACTCGGACACTAGGGACACCTAGGGGTTTAAAGGCTTGTTGCACACGCTAAGTGCAATCGCGATGCCTGCGACAGTGAGTTAGGATTCTTATTTTTCTTTTGCTCGAGGACTAGCAAAATGTAGGTTTGGGGGTGTGATAAGTGCTTAATTCTTACATATTTACTACTCAAATTTACATTTATTTAGTTCTTTATTTTGTACACATTTGATGATTTTATTTATTTTTGCAGTTTTTAGAAAATAAAGCTCTATGGACTAAAATGCGGAATTCTGCCGGAGAAATGAAGTGATTTGATGTGTTAAGCCCAAAAGGAAACATGAAGAATTATTGGGCCAATTATTTGAATATGGAAGTGTGGTAAGCATGCCAAGTAAAAGTGTGCCACGGCGTATGTAGAAGTGTGGAGACCATTGTAAGAGATTAATTATGAAAAAAGATATTTGAATATATTTTGTTTAATGAAGAAAATAAACAAAATAAAGAAGGAGATAAAGGATAATATAATTTCCAAATAAAGAAAATGGTGACTTCATGATGAGTTATTATTTGACATGTGGCATATTCTTATTTGAGGATTTTGTGTTGTCCTGACACATGGCGCATTCTCATAGGGGCAATGATGTGGTAATGGATATGATAAAGGAAAGTAGTTTCCTTTGAAAACTGTAAATACTGGTTGAAGCAGATGGAAAAAGGGGGAGGCCGGTTCCGTCGAGCAGTAGAGTTTGAGTTTCATTTTCTTTTCTTTCCTTCTTCCTTTTTCCTTTTTTTAATGGTCGGGTAATCTCTTTACTAGGGCTAAGAGGAAGCCCGATGATGTATATTAGAGAGTTTAATTTATTTTAATAATTATAATTCTCTTGGGTCATATATTCTCGTTTATCATGATAACAATTCTTTTTACATGTCCTCGTGCTCGCTTAAAAGAGTATATATTCTTGTTTAGAGACCAGCATTTTAAGTATTGGGAGTTGTTAGTATTTTGAGAATTGAATGGTTATAAAGTTATATTTTCCAAGATGTCTGATGTGTCCTAAATCGTCTTGAGTAGTTGTTGAGAGAATATTATTTGAAATAGTTATAATTATCTAATTGCATCATAGTGGTGAAATCTAAACCCTAGGTTTTTCTTCTTATTTGTTTATTTCTTTTATTAGTTTAGTTATTATTACATCTTTTTGGCTTACTATTTATTAGAAAATTGAGGTAACAACTTTAGTCCCTGTGGAAAGAACCCGTATTTTGCATACTATCTCATCGATAACCGTGCACTTACGGCACACAATTTAATTCCCATCAGTCAACTTCGTATAGGTTAGCTAGAAAGTTACTAGGATATGAGACTTACAAGTATTATGTGAAGACTTGAAGAATGTGAAGAATTAAAGAGCTACAACGACGACATCATCCTTCCACTTGAGGTTAGTAATATTTGATTTGAACTGTTTCATTCCTAACGTATCTTTCAAGTCGTGCATATTGAAAACATAACTGCGAAGCTATGAATGATTGTACTCTAGTTAGACATAGTATTAAGGAATTACAATACGAAGTATAACGTCTATCTTTTGAACTTCGTATATAAGACATCGACATAATCGTATGAATGCTATTGTGATTATGTATGGGTATGGGTGAAGATTTCGTCCTAGGAAATAATGTTTTACATTCGTTTAAAGGAAGTACATTCATAAACTTGTTTTGTGAATCGAAAGGGAAATCGCTAGGCTTATTGGTATTATTATTCATTGCAAATCTTTGGATTACCAATATGTATGTTTAGTATAACCGCTCATAACTTTTTATGTATCTTGGTAAAATATTCACAATGCCTGACTTTTGTATTGGTATGACTTTTATTAGTGGAACCGATCTTAAGTAATCACCTGAGATGGTATGATCGATTTGTTGTAATTGGTATGACCAACTCTAGACATTGGGGAACCGATCCTAGTAAGAGATGCAACCGATCACAAGAGGGAATCGATCCTTGTAAGAGGTATAACAAGTTTTTAGTAATTGGGGAACCGATCCTATGACTTGTGCAACCGAATACAAGTTTATACCATAAATATGTTGTAACCGATCCTAGTACCTAGTCAACTAACTTTTGGTAACTAGCGTGACTAATCTTAGTACCCACATGGAGGTAGAACCGAAACTTGTTTTGGTAGAACCGTGAAACCCATGATTGGTGATTTGATAGGATAATCAATCACATAGTTCTTGGAAGTCAGATGAACCAATTCTAAACTTGTTTGGAAGTGTGGCAAATCGGTTCCAAGATTGTAAATATGAAAAAGGATTTACAAAGTAAAGATGTCGACATACTTTGAACATGTGCAGTAACTCTTATCTTTTATTGTTCAAAGATATTCCTTAATAGCTAAAAGAGAATCCCGGATCGAAATAAATTGAGAATCTTTTAATTATGGTTTTTAGTTTTTATTTGCTTTTAATTTCCAGCAATTAAATGCATATCTTTAGAAAATAAAATTTAGTAATGTGCATTTACTAATTTGAGATTTTCTACTGAGATTTCGGTCAATATTTGGACAGTGCATTTCCAGGAATTATGAAAACCAATTTGGACTTTATTGCATATCTTTGAGAATATTCGTTTTTTGAAATTCCTTGGTGTCCAAACTTCCTTAGTCTATAAATATTGAAGTTTTCATTTCAAGCAAACTAATCCTCAGAGCCAGCAAAACTACCTAGTTGTGTTGTTACTGGTGGAGCCGTCTATTCGGAGAGGAAAGTACCCTAATTAGGCGAAATCTCTTACGACCGCTCGTTTTAAAGACTTCTTAGGGATTGGGAAGCTCTACGAGTACCGTTGGTGGGAAAATAGATAATTGCAGTTTATTATTAGTTTTCGATTGATTTGATTGACTAACGATTGTTGAACTTTGATTGCACCTAGTTTGTTTATGTTTGAGAATCTTCTCTTCTGATATAAGATTCACTCAAACTAGATCGAAGTATCGACGGGGATCTTTAGAACTGTTTGTAGATCTAAAGACGTCTTGTGATAATCCATTGTTAACAGACTCCGTTATGTGTGTGATTGATCACAAGAGATTCAAGTTGTTTGTGTGCAGGTGTTTATTGAAGATCTAAGAAGATTTGAAGACAAAGAAGATTTCTTTTTGAGTTCATAATCTTTGGTGTGCACAAAACTTGATTGACTTGGGATCCAACTATAATCGGCTTATCTTTGTGATAATCTTGATTGATTAGTGGAGTATATCGGCATCAATACAATTCTTTGTGATTCAAAGTATTGATTGCAAAATCTAGACAATTACTTTGGTAGTTGTTAAGAGATAGATCTAAGAACCTGACAAAGGAGTTTATTGGGATAAATGGAAGAGCCTTTTGTCAAACTCATATCACGTTGTTTGAAAAGAGTTGTTACCGAATAGATTTGTTGTTCCTTTACTGTTTGGAATACGAACCAAAGGAATTATTCCAAGTGCGTGACTTATTACAAGTTGGAGGCGCAGGGATACTGAGGGAACTAGGTGAACTATAGGTTTAGTTGCTTGGTCTCAACTATACGAAGTTGGTTTAGATTTTGTATAGCGGCTTAATTATGAGAGTATTCAATTCTGGACTAGGTCCTGGGGGTTATCTACATTTGCGATTTCCTCGTTAACAAAATCTTGCCGTGTCTTTTACTTTTCTATTTTCGCAAATATAATTGTTTTATTATTATTAGAAGCAAAATACACAAACGTTAATTCCTATTTACTTGATAGCAATCCTATTGTGTTTGGTTAAGTCCGAACCTATTATCAAGTAAACATACTTCGTTGTTGTATTGTATCGATCTTGTATCCATAGTCAATCATGCAAGTTATCTTGTTGTCGTATTGTCTTGATCTCGTATCCATAGACGATCACACGAAGTGTGAACCGATTAGTTGTATTGTATCGACTCAGTCCATAGACAATCACTTTCGGAGAAAGGACTTATAGGTGGAAAAGTTTTAGATTGAGGTATATTTGGGTACCCTCATCTTTTCACACCTAAACTGCAATCCTAAGCGTTCATCTAAAGTCAATTTCTGTAACATCAATGCAATAATCCATAGCTGCTACCCATTCAATCACCAGCTCCAATCTTGAACACCTCTGCATTAGACCATTCTAATACACACTAGCTGCAACTTCTAAGGCTCCAGTTCTTCTTAGCTTACAACCATTCATTTCATCTTAACATACATCTAACAACATTACAATCATCTTCTTTTTCTGTCAAGCCAAAGTTTAACTCCCCTGTAACAATTCATCACAAGCCACTTAAATACACACTTGCCTGTATTTTCTCAATCTTTTGGAAACACAACCCCCAGCACCATTTAATCACCAGTTCAGTCCATGTCAGCACACATCCAATCAAACCCATCAGCATACAACACCACAAGAAGCTATCATAACCAGCATCACTACCATTTCATCCCTTTTTCTCAAATCAACATCAGCCCAACTTCTAATTCATCACCAACAGCTCCAATCCACATCCAGATGAACCACAACTCAGCCAAAGCTGCACCACAATTCATGCCTTATTGTAACTACAATACCACATACAACACCAACCAAGCCAGAGATCTTCCTCAACAAAACCTTCTTCATATGAATATATATTTCTCAGCCATCAAATTAGATTACTGTTGATAGTGGTTTTTAGTATAGGGCAAAAACTGTAAAAGTCTATCTACCTGACCCGGCATCAGAAGTAGAAGACCTTGATATGTCTATATTCCGTAAGGAATTTGAAGAATATATCAAAATATGATGAGGTCCTATGTCTCTCTTCATATTATTTTGAAACTCAAGCTCCTAGATGAATTGTTCACTAGTATAGAGCCTAATGAGTATATAAGCTCCTAGTTGCATTACTCACTAATGTCGGAGCCTGCCGAGTATTTATTCTATGCTATGTTCCCCGGCTGAACTCTTAATATTGATATGACATGACAATTAGTGTTCACTCGCAGCTGAGTAGCATGAATTTCTCGAAGTATCAAAATTAAGGGCTACATGAAAGTACTCAATCATAAGATGCGCTAACTGCTCTCTGAGGATAAAATTAAAGAATTTTGTGTTAACACACAGAATTTATCAAATTTGTTCGATTTTGTGATAGCTCACAAAATTCAAATTTTGGCATAATTAAAAATTAGGTTTTTGCGCCCTGCGCAATATCCCGAACCCTATTGGTCGAGACCATACCTAGGTAAGCTAGGAAACTAATCCGCCATGGAGCTAGTAGGAGCAAAGTCCTACCAGAAAACAAGAAATAAAGAGGAACTGCGGCAAATAGAAGCAACAGCAAAAGGAGGCGCAGCCACGCCGCTTGGCCGGCCGATCCGTTCCAACAGGCGCCACCTGTGGCCGGCTGGCCACGCTCCATGTTGCTGCTTGCCGGCCCCCTTTCCTATCGACCAATCAGATCGCATTAAACGCGCCATACACACTTTTAAATAAAGTTGGAAGTTGGTTGGTCGACGCGCCTAATTCCTTAAGGAATTTAATCTAGGCTGCCCATGTAAGTCTATAAAACATTCACGGCCACATGATTTGGCCGGCCAACCTATTGATTTTTGCTTCCTCCCAATGAGATCAAGCAAACTCCATGATGTCCACCGGCGGGCCCACTATCATTCCATCCAATCGGAATCCTCCTAGCCCGCCAGCAACATCCCTGATCGCTAGCCAGACCTAGGCTAGTAGCGCTGTTGAAAAGAAGTTCAATGAGTTAAGACTGGCCATGACAGTCTTGAACTCATCGCATCCGTCCAACTTAGCCAGCCTAGTTGGATGGCTTAGATTTCGTATCAAACGACCAATGAAGTGCAGGTATGCTCGCCAGCAACCCATCTCCATCCCTGGCCAGTCGAACTACCCGCGACAGGCCAAGAACACCTCAAGCCGATTGCTCAAAGTAGGTTGGCCGCGCGGGTTACAAAACCCTAATTTTTGTTAAGCAGCGGTCTATTAGTGTCGCAAAACGATCTCGGCCGTCCAACTTCGCCAGTCGAATTGACCGGCCTAGATTCAATCTCGATTAATGGGAAAGGCGCGGATACGCTTACCAACGACCCAATTATTGTGTTGGCCGGGCGAACAGCTCCCAACACGGCGCAACCACCAAAAACGTTGGCCCTAAAATAGGTTGGCCACAACGCTTTTTAAAACCTAAATTAAATAACCAGCAGCCGTTAACTGCCGCAAATCATCTCGGCCGCCCAACCTCGCCAGATGAATTGGCCGGCCTAACTCCTA
This sequence comes from Papaver atlanticum, assembly GCA_023531105.1. Lineage (NCBI taxonomy): Eukaryota > Viridiplantae > Streptophyta > Magnoliopsida > Ranunculales > Papaveraceae > Papaver > Papaver atlanticum. The sequence goes on along the minus strand of JAJJMB010009234.1, from coordinate 182,581 downwards.
TTCTAGGTAGCCAACAAGATGTGGCCATTATCAACGGCTACTCCCCTTCCATAAGCCGCGATCGTCCAAGCCACGGCCTCCCCATATGGCTCCCAAACGACCATTCAAAATGGGCTGGTCGAGCCGCTTACATGAATTTTAAGGCAGCCATTAACTGCCGCAAATCATCCCGGCCGTCCAACTTCGCCAGCCGAATTGACTGGCCTAGATTAAATCTTAGGCGACCAATAAGATGTCACCATAGTCGCCAGCCATCACTCTCCTATAGAGACCGACCGGCCGGCCTTTGACACGCGTGAATGGCTCCTGACAGCTTCCTGAAAATGGCTGGTCATACTCCTTTTAAGACATTAAACTCCGTGACTGATTTAAGCGAGCTTTATACAACGATGCTTTACATGCATCGATTATTTTGAGCTGCTTGCTTAAAAGTGATGCTTTACATGCATCAAATACATACGATATTTTACGAATTCACAAATAACTCAGTTATTTAACCTAATAGCGTCACATGCTATTCTTGGCGGCAAGTCTCATTACTTGGCTCGTCACGCATGACTACCAGCCACCTAACTTGTGCGTTGTTGGTCAGAATAATTAGGCAAGACCCAGCAACTTGGTACATATTTTCTATAAAATACTCGAGACATCAAACGTGTCATAAACTGGGGGATGTTCATCAGGGTATTGGCCTGGCGGTTTACAGCGTGCGGCGTGCAACATGCCCATTATTAGAAAGTGTCAGGAAAGGCGGACAGTTAGTGGAAACAAAGAAGTAGTGGGTGTAAACTGACTCGTCTTCCCTCATAGTAAGACGTGGTTTTCTACATTTTCACACGACCCCACTTCGCCATCACTTAACTACTCCCACTTCCTATGAGATCAGGGTGCGTGCAACTATGACTGATATAAATAGGTTTCGACCTATTTCAACCAACGAGAGATTTTTTTGTTATCAACACAGTATCCATAAGAAAATGCCAAAAAACTGATAGCTTACATTCCGCAAGCCAGTTCCATATTCTGATACAAGTCATAAAATAGCCACACCTTCAGAGTTAACCATTCTGATCTTAACACCTTCATCGCTTCCCTCCCTAAGAACAACCCTTCTGCATCATTTTGTGACCGAAGCAAGACTGGAACGACCATTTCTTGGTTTAGGCCAGAATTGTACAGATTGATCTCTCGAATCTAAAGTACTCCCGTGCAGTGCATTTGTTTAGGGTTTAGATTCGTTTCTCCACGGCACACCTAAATTTACCATTTCCAGCAAAATCAGTTTTTACCCCAAAACAACTGGCGACCACAGTGGGAGATTAATCTCTCAGTTGCAAAAAATCATTTTCCCAATTTCATTGTCAATTTCCTAAATTTCCCAAGATGGTTGATCTTAGGAATGGTTTAGAAACCCTTAATCCCAATTTTACTTCTCCTACCACTGACAATACTTCACATGATATTCCTGAATCTGTTCTTTCATGTAAAACCCTTGTCGAGGCTATGGAGTCTCAATATTTAACAACTATTCACGATTTGATGAAAATCCTGAATGATATTGTCAGGGATCAAGCTATTATTGTCAAGACGCAGGACGAAGTATTTACGCTTTTGAAAGTCCTCACGGATCAATTATCAAAGGAACCAAAACGTATTCAATTTGGAGGAAACGCCATCAACAATTCATTTTGGATCAATACTGATGGTAGTATCCCTTCTTCCAAGATTCATATTCCTACTCCAGGTAAGGAAGATGAAGCCTATGGTCACGTTGAATGGAAAGGTATCCACCAACGTAACTTGTCTGCTCATGAAGATCAAGAGATGTTTCCTCAAGCTCAGAGAGAAGACTCGTGGGATTTATCACGTTCTCATCAGAGTCCTCGCAATGAAAAGGTGACTTCATTATGTGCGTCCTTCTTGGAAAATATCAATTCCCATATTGCATTAGAAGCTTCTAAGAGATCCGCTGCTTTACTTAGTCGATCCGAACCATCCCATAATCAAGAAGCTCGTAAAGATGTTCAGGAAAGCAGACGTCTTTCCAATAAAAGATCCAACCTACAGTCGATCGCTAGCGAAGGAGGAAAGATAAAAGCTCCAGCAGCGGAACAACAACGCAAACGTGCGACACCAGCGCATCAGACGTCTCCACCCCGAAAGGCCGCGGCTAAGACTTCTGCGCAACAACAAAAAACTGGAGATGCTGCTCCAAACTTCTCGTTCCCGATCGAGGAAGTAATTGAACTCCTTGAAGTATGGATTCAAGATGATGCCATCAAACTACCTCCTATCAGGCGCCCTCCAACTAAGGAAGAAATAGCAAATCCCGAATATTTCTGTTACCACAGGATCGTCAATCATCCAACCAATTAATGCAACAAATTGAAGTTCATTTTCAAAGAAAAGGTATATGCAGGGGAGCGTCAATTAGGCACTGAAGGAGTTCGCAGAGACCCTCTTCCCGTCAGGAGCTGCATGATTTCTGGGGACTCCGTCCATAAAACCATATAGTCTATGATGGAGCATTTATGTGAGATTCTATATTTATCCAAGACACAACGTCAAGACATATTTGCAGCCCTCAACCACGTTGTGTCAGGAAAGCGGCTGTTTCCAACCAGGGAAACCGCTCCCAAACACCAACCTCTCCTACAAAGCACGACTGATAGATGCAACTGGGGATTCCTAGCCACTGCTCACTTGAAGGATGTCGAGTTTGACAGCATACTGATTGATGCGGCCTCTGACTTCAACATTGTCACCGTTAGGACTATGAGAGCTGCAAGGTTTCAAAGCAAGAAGCTGTTCACTATCCAACCATAATCAAAAACTCAGAAGGAGAGTCCAGAGACGCTTACGGGTACATCAATTTCGAAATCAAGGTGGGAGATGCTATAACACACGCCAAATTTCATATAGTTAAAGAGTACCCTAATTATGATATGGTCCTGGGGCGCTCATGGATACACGACAACAAGGCGAAGCTAGGAGTATGTCCTTTATCAGTGTCTATACCTGAAAGGGTCTCCAACAAGCCATCCAATCCTGAAGACTATTTATTTCCATATCAGCAACTCGCGAATGTGATGCAGCTGCCTGAAGGCATCAGCATTTGTTCGCAGATTCCGGACACAAGTAAGTCTTATTGAACAACCCTTTTTACAACCAGTCACTCCTCCTCCCGCCAAGGCTTGGGGACTCAATCTGATTATCAACCCAGCCGTCACTAGGAGATGTGAATGGGATGCTGATCTTTTCAAGTTTTTTATCAAGAGTTTAGAAGCTGTCACAGTCAAAAATGAGGAATCTAAGAGTCAAGTAACGGCGCAACATCCGAACCTTTTTCAAGTTGGAAATATGGTAGTGAGAGTTGCTTCTCAACCTGCTCCGTCTGATTCCGCAGAAAGGAAAGATGAACCGTACCTAGTGGTAGAAGTTATTTTGGGAGGTTACTGTAAGCTCATCAATGCAGACAAGCTAGAAGGCGTAGTAATACACACCCGGTGGCTCAAACCCTTCAATACCTAAGGTGTCACGCCGCCCTTTCCTCCAACATTCCTTTTAGTGTTTCCTCAATTTCTCTTTTCATGCAATATTTGTAATTCCTCCAAAAAGATTGCACTGCATGCATTCATAATTAGGGTTTCAGTTTGTCAGTTAATCAAAGCATCATTTCCCTTTTAGAAATCTCTTTACTCCTGAATCATCTCAAGGCAATGTCTCGAGTAAACCAAAACCTTAATAAAATCATTACCCATTGGTTCAAACCAGAAAAAATAAAACCATGAAAGAGATATCTCATATATTTCAAAAAGTACCGAAGAGGGGAATACATAAAGGAAAAGAAAGAGCAAGATGACCAAAGGAAATCATCAAGCAGCCAGTACATCCTTCTTAGAGTAAGCGTCCCTCGTGCAGCCTGCTTCAACGACGAAATGGCCTCTCAGTCACCACCTCATTGTGCCTAGACCCCGGGAAGAAGTTTCGCCATCTGCAATTTTCAGAATTTAGAAAATCCCTTCATGGAATCAAGAAGCAGGGAGCTAGCGCATGTGGTACTCCTAGATTCCAACTACTTCTTCAGAGGTGTCCAATCACGTCACGCACGCTATTAATTGGAAGTAGAGCCTCCACACCTAACAAATACGGCTCTTGGATTTCTTGTTTACTAAAGCACAACACATGTGATATACAAGGGTGATATCAAATGGAAGTTACAGGTTCGTGGCTGAATCCTCAATCTTCATCATTGCGTCCCCTACTTAAAGCTGTTGTTATTAGGGTTACATACGATAAATATCATCATGGAAGCGGTATCCGGTCACATGAAAGGAAAATACATCACCACTTATGTGTGTCGCCTTCCCATCTGCCACATCACCTACTCAGAACTTAGCACTGCCTACCCAAGGCATGCATGAAGTTGCGCGTCAACAACCACATTGTCGATAAAGTCAGATTCGGTGTTTCTAGATTTCCAATTTCCTATGGAAGGGGTACATGGGCTGCCAATTTTTTTGGAAACAATACAGATCTATCAAGTGTGACTCACATTGATCAACAAGTAACGAATCCAAAAGATTGCCACCTTCATCAATTCATCAACCACCTTACTAGCAAACGCAATGGAAGTACATCTTTCAGGAGAAAATAGGCTTGGGATAATTACACCTGGGGTCTGCCAGCATGGGATGCCCTCACGTTCCTCAACCAGGTTATTTATGATGTCAGCATCATCACTGTCAAAGCTTTACGAGCCGCAGGAATTTCTCAACATGAAGCCGTACACGTGCATCAAAGACTCAAAATACAGCTCTAGTGATCAAACAAAACCGCAACTGGGGACTGCCCAATCGCATTCCATCTCATACAAGCATTCCAAGCATATTGTCATCGCAATCAGAAGGGCAAGAATGAGCCTATGAGATAAAGAGAAAGAATGAACGCAATTTCACTCCAGTCAATGCTCGGAGTTTAAAGAAAATTTTAGTCGCGAATCAGCATTCCAGACACCAAGCAATTTAAAGTCAAGGCCTCTTGCAATTGAGCGCAATGGAGTTTGGCAAATTTTGAAATCCACTGGAGAGGCTAGATACTCAGTTCTATGGAGACATGACCTTATTACACATTCCGGAGAGGATCGATGGAGTTCACTCAGGATTTGATGAAATTTCAAAACCGTGAAAGTTATACGTACAACTAAAGTTCGTACTTGTAAAAAGAAGAAAGAACAAGATGTACTTACCTTGCCGCTGACGATTGGCACACTCGTGATGGAGCTGCTGACAGCGACAAAGAGGAGCCGGCTGCTGTATACGAAAGCACGGAGCCAGACGAGCAACAAAAAAAAGAAGAGGATCGATACCCCTTTTTATACGAATGTAGTTTGAACAGAAGAAGGATTCCTTCTTGCTCCATGGACGGGAATGGATGGCTGGGCCCATATCACTCATACCCATAGCCGAGCTAGAAACACGCTACTATGAAGACCATTGGACGCGCGGTTCCGTTGGTGAAGGCCGATTGGAATTTTCCTGGTAATATCTACCTGCTTCTTCTTTTCAATTTTAATTTCATCTGTTACCATCTAGTGCTTACCCCGCAACAATGTCACTGTTACGTGCTAAGCAGGCGAATTAATGTTGATGGTGGTTTTTAGTATAGGGGGAAAACTGTAAAAGTCTATCTACCTGACCCGGCATCAGAAGTAGAAGACCTTGATATGTCTATATTCCGTAAGGAATTTGAAGAATATATCAAAATATGATGAGGTCCTATGTCTCTCTTCATATTATTTTGAAACTCAAGCTCCTAGATGAATTGTTCACTAGTATAGAGCCTAATGAGTATATAAGCTCCTAGCTGCATTACTCACTAATGTCGGAGCCTGCCGAGTATTTATTCTATGCTATGTTCCCCGACTGAACTCTTAATATTGGTATGACATGACAATTAGTGTTCACTCGCAGCTGAGTAGCATGAATTTCCCGAAGTATCAAGATTAAGGTCTGCATGAAAGTACTCAATCAGAAGATGCGCTAACTGCTCTCTGAGGATAAAATTAAAGAATTTTCTGTTAACACACAGAATTTATCAAATTTGTTCGATTTTGTGATAGCTCACAAGATTCAAATTTTGGCATAATTAAAAATTAGGTTTTTGCGCCCTGTGCAATATACCGAACCCTATTGGTCGAGACCATACCTAGGTAAGCTAGGAAACTAATCCGCCATGGAGCTACTAGGAGCAAAGTCCTACCAGAAAACAAGAAATAAATAGGAACTGCGGCAAATAGAAGCAACAGCAAAAGGAGGCGCAGCCACGCCACTTGGCCGGCCGATCCGTTCCAACAGGCGCCACCTGTGGCCGGCTGGCCACGCTCCATGTTGCTGCTTGCCGGCCCCCTTTCCCATCGACCAATTAGATCGCATTAAACGCGCCACACGCACTTTTAAATAAAGTTGGAAGTTGGTTGGTCGACGCGCCTAATTCCTTAAGGAATTTAATCTAGGCTGCCCATGTCAGTCTCAAAAACATTCATGGCCACACGATTTGGCCGACCAACCAAATGAGTTTGGCTTCCTCCCAATGAGATCAAGCAAACTCCATGATGTCCACCGGCGGGAACACTATCATTCCATCCAATCAGAATCCTCCTAGTCTGCCAGCAACATCCCTGATCGCTATCCATACCTAGGCTAGTAGCGCTGTTAAAAAGAAGTTCAACGAGTTAAGACTGGCCATGACAGTCTCGAACTCATCGCATCCGTCCAACTTATCCAGCCTAGTTGGATATCTTAGATTTTGTTTCAAACGACCAATGAAGTGCATGTATGCTCGCCAGTAACCCATCTCCATCCCTGGCCAGTCGAACTACCCACGACAGGCCAAGAGCACCTCAAACCGATTGCTCAAAGTAGGTTGGCCGCGCGGGTTACAAAACCCTAATTTATGTTAAACATCGGTATATTACTGTCGCAAAACGATCTCGGCCGTCCAACTTCGCCAGCCGAATTGACCGGCCTAGATTCAATCTCGATTAACGGGAAAGGTGCGGATACGCTCACCATCGGGCCAGCTATTGTGCTGGCTGGAAACAGCTCCCAACACGGCGCCAACACCAAAAATGTTGGCCCTAAAATAGGTTGGCCACACAGCTTTTTAAAACCTAAATTAAATAATCGGCAGCCATTAACTGCCGCAAATCATCTCGGCCGCCCAACTTCGCCAGATGAATTGGCCGGCCTAACTCCTATTCTAAGTAGCCAACAAGATATGGCCATTATCAATGGCTACTCCCCTTCCATAAGCCGCGATCGGCCAAGCCACGGCCTCCCCATATGGCTCCCAAACGATCGTTCTAAAGGGGCTGGTCGAGCCGCTTACATGAATTTTAAGGCAGCCATTAACTGCCACAAATCATCTCGGCCATCCAACTTCGCCAGCCGAATTGACCGTCCTAGATTAAATCTAAGGCGACCAATAAGATGTCACCATAGTCGCCAGCCATCACTCTCCTATAGAGACCGACCGACATGCCTTTGGCACGCGTGAATGGCTCCGGGCAGCTTCCTGAAAATTGCTGGTCATGCTCCTTTTAAAATATTAAGCTCCGCAACTGATTTAAGCGAGCTTTATACAACGATGCTTTACATGCATCGATTATTTTGAGCTGCTTGCTTAAAAGCGATGCTTTACATGCATCGAATACATACGATATTTTACGACTTCACAAATAACTCAGTTATTTAACCTAATAGCGTCACATGCTATTCTTTGCGACAAGTCTCATGACTTGGCTCGTCACACATGACTACCCGCCACCTTGCTTGCGCGTGGTTGGTCAGAATAATTAGGCAATACCCAGCAACTTGCTACATATTTTCTATAAAATACTCGAGACATCAAACATGTCACAAACTGGGGGATATTCATCAGGGTATTGGTCTGGCGGTTTACAGCGTGCGGCGTGGAACATGCCCATTATGAGAAAGTGTCAGGAAAGGCGGACAGTTAGTGGCAACAGAGAAGTAGTGGGTGTAAACTGACTCGTTTTCCTTCGTAGTAAGACGTGGTTTTCTACATTTTCACACGACCCCACTTCTCCATCACTCAACTACTCTTACTTCCTATGAGATCAAGGTGCGTGCAACTATGACTGATATAAATAGGTTTCAACCTATTTCAACCAACGACAGAGTTTTTGGTTATCAACACAGTATCTAGAAAAAAAACGCCAAAAAACTGATAGCTTACATTCCGCAAGCCAGTTCCATATTATGATACAAGTCATAAAATAGCCACACCTTCAGAGTTAACCATTCTGATCTCAACACCTTCTTCGCTTCCCTCCCTAAGATCAACCCTTCTGCATTATTTTGTGACCGAAGCAAGACTGGAATGGCCATTTCTTGGTTTAGACCATAATTGTACAGATTGATCTCTCGAATCTAAAGTACTCCCGTGCAGTGCATTTGTTTAGGGTTTAGATTCGTTTCTCGGCGGCACACCCAAATTTACCATTTCCAGCAGAATCAGTTTTTACCCCAAAACAGTTACAACCCAATGTTCTCGACAATCCAGAACTCAAAATCCCCATTTATTCTCCTCCTAACCCTTCTCAACTTCACCATCTCTCAATTCCTCACTCAATAACTACCACCATATTCGAGCAAATTTCAGTCCACCATTTCAAACTAAGATTTCCTTAATCATCACAACCACCATCTGTTCCTTGTAAATCTCGATTCAAACCAGAACACCACTGCAATGGCTCGAGCTCAGCAACCCATGATTCAAACTTAAACCATAAATCAATTTCCATATCTTATTCGAGTACTCCTTCTCTGACCACAATCTTTGATTCGCACGAACACTTGAGTTCATTAATTCTTCATTTCTTCTGTATAGATTCTAGGGCAGCAGATCCCTAATTCCTTCCCTGAGTTTATTATCACCACCAATAGTTTCGTGATCACTCTTTTCTGAATTCACATAAACATCAGACAATCAAAACCAACTAAATCTCCTCTTCGATTCATGAATCTCAGCTCAATTAATGGTACCGCCATTATTCTCTCATCTCTCAAATTTAGATGTAATAGAAATGAAAATACAAAAAACATTTCTCTTGATTTCAGGGCTGATGTAATTATTGGGTTTACTAGAGCATGCCATTTTCTGTATAAGAGCTTCCAAATGGCAGTCCCACTTCTCTTTTCTCTATCAGTGGTTGTGAATAATGTCTGCATTGAATGATGTTTTTTCCTGTCGTGCTCAAAATGGATGATTTTCTCTTCGTTCGCTTCAAATGATTTTGAAGTACCCTGATGCAGATTCAATTCATATATAAGTGCCAGAGGTCTACTCAGATAGTCGCGCAATATCCAGAATCAAACAAATCACATGAATAGATTAAGAAGATGGATACAGAGATAGATGGTTTGCTGGTAACTAAGGTGAACTGTGTTTCCCATATATGTCTAAAGGTCGCTGCCAAGATAAAACCTATGAATCCTAATGGATTGAGATACTTGCCTGAACTCTAATATCAACTCAGTTTGCATATACAAGGGAACCAGCAGTCGATAATCCTAATTCTAGATCAACTCAGCTGGTATTTTTTAATGAACCAGCAGTCGATTTTATTAATAATAATAATTTTTTAAAAAGGGGAGCCATCAGGGGCATTTATTAATAATTGAAAACAGGTACAACATCGGTGGAAGGTAACCTAGCAACAAGCTGGGCCCCCACACCTTTTTGAATAGAAATACCTAATCTATAGAAAAAAGAGTTTCATATCTTATAATTTAAGTCATAATTATCTATGCAATTCCTCAACCTCTTCAAGAGTACCACCATGTCTTCACCTAGTTCACCTAGAGTAGAGAAAGCAAGAACGCCGAAACCATAACCATGAGTGATAGACGCATTTATGTGTCTATTTTCATCTCTTTCATGTATAGTGTTAGTACCCATTTTTGTACTAATTTTGGTATTTTATCCCTTTGTAGGTGTTTTTGGAGAAATAGGCTTTTGCGGCAAAATTGGCTCGAAAAGTTGCTAAAGGCTCCTGGGAGGACACTTGCTATTCGGACTCTCATTTTGGATAAGGGGTAACCCATTTCCAAGCAGCTGCTAAGCACAAACCGGCACTGGATAGGGGGAGGTCACATTTCTTTTCAAATTTTCAAAACAAAATTGGCGGGAAAATTTTCTACAGAAAACAGAATTTTCTGTTTGATTTTTGGACGATTTTTAAGGAGATTCAAGGGATGATTTTCGTTGGGTTAACCCTGTTAAGGATAAACAAGTTTGGTATGAGCTGTAGAATCGATTAAACATGGATAGATATCCGTGTTGGAGCAAAACAGGGAGTATTCATATTTTGAGATGTTTTCGGTTTACAAAAGAAGTTTGTGAAGATTTTACGGCAAGATTGGAGTGCATGGAGTCCTTATTCAGTCTTGAGAGAGTTTGGAAACCAAGTTGACGCGTAAAGAGGGAAGAAAAATCCCGTAACTTGAGGAGAAAAAAACCGAGAATATTTATGGATTAACTCGAGAGATTTTGTGTTTAGTGGCTATATATAGGTTGATTCGAGTCATATTTAGGGGTACGAACAATTTGGTAGAGTTTGGAGAAGTTTAGAGCCTTAGAGAAGCGTAAAAAAAATCAACTGGAGTCGATACAGAAACTTTTCTGCTGCTGCGAAGAAGAAGAACACGAAGAACATTAGACCCTCAGAGTCAGTTGCAGAGGCAGACTTATTTTCAGTGACAACGAGGTACGGTCGCATCTTACTGCAGTCACCGAAGCCTTTCAGCAACCATTCCGACTTCTGATTCAGACCTTCAGCAACTGCGGAATCCGCTGTTTTAACACTTTTCTCCCTTTTAATCAACTTTTTAGCCATAAACATGTATTTTGAGATTATGATTAATATGAGGAGCTAAACCCCATTGCTGAGGCGATAGAGGAAGCTATTTTTCCAACAAAAAGTGGTATATTCTATTTTATTTATTTTATTTCAATTATTTTTATGATTATTTGCCTTGATTTATAATTGTTTGAATGATTTTTGTTAAGCAATTGTTATTTCTTTTGATAGAGCATGCTTAGCCATAGGTTCTTAATGCTTTATACTTTGGATTTACACTTGTTATTTTGAAAATCTATATGTTACAATAGCTTAGAATCAAGTTAAACGCAAAAATTGAATAAATATAAATACTAGATAAAATCACTTTGAACTAGGAAAAATAGTGGAATCTTAGCCTCAGTGTTCTTTTAATATTGATATCAACTTTGTCAGTGTTTGCTATAATTTTTAGTGATTTTTCTATTTAGTTTTTAATTTAAGTCTAAAGTTATCCTTCACAAGTTCGAGCAACGAATCTTTTTACCACTACAACTACAAAACACATCAATGAGCAGAACACTTATCTAAATATTTGGAGCGTTTGCGAGAGATAGCATTGGAAATGGCAACCCCTGAAGTAAAAGAACGACCACTGTTACCAGAAAAAGGAGAAACACCCATAACGTCGAAGCAAACATCTTGGCCATTCTCCCAGTTATATACCATAACATTCGTAGGCTTCAAGGCTTTATCATCATCATATAAGAAACCTAAAGCAACCTCTTTTCTAGCCGCAACTCCCTCCTTATAACAAATATCAACAATGACATCCCTAACAAGATCATGCCTGAACTTGAGTCCCACTTTACTTGCACAATGAAGTGCATAATCGCCATAATCATCCATGTTCCTTTTGCAGCAAGAACAAACATCAATATTACTGAAGATGGGTATACCAAGTCTGTAACAAACAACGGCCCTGAACTGCCGAGGCCCAAGAGTTTGTTTAAGCCCACATATCGGATGGCCTTGAGGTAGTCTTAAGCGTGATCAAGTCTATTGCTTTGCCAAAGGGTAGTGTCACGGACTGACATGGAGAATTTGTAAGGAATGTATCTCTTAACAACTTCAAAATATTGTATTGCCATGGATTTCATTGGACGAGGGGCAATAGTATTGTTAGAGTATAGCTTGGTTGAACCCAGCAAGCATTGGTATGTCAAGTTTGGTTGTCATATTTTAGTGAATCAAAACTCATCTAAGAGTCGGTTGATTATGTACTAGAGACAACTTCATATAGGTTAGACTAGAAAGTCTAGGAATATGAGACATACAAGTATTACTCGAAGACCTAAAGAACGTGAAGAAGTAACGAACTACAACGACGACATCATCCTTCCTCTTGAGGTTAATAACATTGACTTGATATATTTCATTCCTAACGTACCTTTCAAGTCATGCTATATTGAAAACATAACTGCGAAGCTGTGAATGATTATTTTACTCTAGTAGTGAGACATGATCATATGATCATAGTGTTAAGGAATTAAACTACGAAGTATAACACTTATCTTTTGAACTTCGTAGATATGACATCGACATAATCGTATGAATGCTATTGTGATTATGTGTATGGGTAAAGGTGAAGATTTCATCCTAGGAAACAATGTTTACATTTGTTTAAAATAAATACATTCATGAACTTGTTTTATGAATCGAAAGGGAAATCGCTAGGCTTATTGGTATTGTTATTCATTGCATATCTTTCTTTTCTTTTTTTAAGAAAAGAGGAAACCCTCAATATATTGATAGTAAAGTATTATTGTTTCCATAGTTGGAACAGCGATACGTCATTACATCTTCATTCCAGTCCAGAATATTTAGATAGTTTAGCATTGCCCAAAGGCTGTGATCTACCCAGTTGTGTTTGATCATATATTTGTTACAAAAAACAGCTAGTTTTGCAGCCCAAATTACATTGTCTCTCCTCACCAAAGTAAAGTCTTGGACTATAAAATTTATATCAAATTTTTCATTGTTGCGAAAGTCTTCACTAATCTTTTATCTCTGTTGTCGATCTTTTGCATATATTCCTATCAGCAGCAGCAAGATTGGCTCTTAATCACTTGTGAAAGAAATCGTGTGACCGCTCCACTGTGTTGCCCATTGGAAAGCCGCATCCGCTCCAACTTGTTCTAACTCCTCTCTGGTTATACAGTCAGCATAGAGCCCTCTAGCTTCCCTAACTGTACCTGTAAAATCACATAATGTCAGACCAATTCCAACTTGTGTTGTACATTCAATCATATTCAAGATAATGTTTATTTTAAGAGTCATTTTTTTTTTCATCTGTAGTTGTAGTCTGATTGGTCCAACTTCTAAAAGTAGTGGTAATCTGTAGTGTATCATCATTTATTGGGTTGTAAAAACATATCATCCATTATACTATGGCCTGACTTGTTTATAGTATTATAACTATTGATGAACTTAATTATATTATTTGCCGTTATTGCACTATTTTGTCTTTCCTGTTTGAAAACTACCTTACACCTCGCTTTCCAAATGAACCATACCACGGTACTACATAAGACTTGCCAATCAATATCAAAATCACCTCTTTGAGGGTTAGCAAAACAATCAGCAAGCCAATCATGGAAAGAAGCAGTACCATTTCTAATAAAATCCACATCAAAATTAAAGTGCATCCATACCTGAGAGATGTAATTGCATTACAAAATCAGATGGGTAAGGGTTTCCTGGTTCTCATTACAAAGTTTGCACGTAGTTTCTATATCTAGGATAACTGCTGCCACTCGCATACTATTTGGAAGTATGGAATGAGCTGCCTTCCAGATGAAGTTCTTTATAGCAGGAGTAGTCTCCATACTCCATATCATATTCCATTTTTTATCAACAGTACCACCTGTGTTTATGTGATTATAAAGAGATTTAACTGAAAATGTACCTTTCTCATTTAAGGTCCATCTTGGAATGTCCAACTTGTCCTCAATAGGTATTACTATTGTTTTAATCTTTTCTATAATTTGTTCATCAAAACACTTGGACAGTTTCATTAAGTCCCGGGTTTTATGATTTGTTATCAGATCACTAACTTTCTTTATGCCTTCATTGTCCATGACAGGTCTCTGCATAGGAATTTTTAGTATTTGGGATCCATAAATCATCCCAAATATCAATATTCTTACCATTTCCTACTTCCCAATAACAACATTTCTTGATTTGGTCTATACCATTTAAAAGACCTTTCCAAATCCAACTATCCTTTCTCTTTGGTTTACTATCTATATGAAGGATATCAAACTTAGGGTAATACTTCTCTTTTAAGATAGTAGCACACAAAGATTTGGGATTTTGTTTCAAATTCCATCCCATCTTAGCTATCATAGCAAGGTTAAACTTTCTAACATTTTTTATACCTAATCCCCCTTCCTCAAGGGTTTTACAGATAGAATTCCAACTTTTTAAACACACTCCTTTTTTCCCATTTTCGTTTAATCCCTTTTCATTTTTCCCCCACCAATAGTCCCTCTGAAGTTTTGTTATTTTATCACAGATTTTAACCGGAATTTTAAAACAGTTCATTTGATAAACATACAAAGAAGTACTGACATTTTTTATCATAACAGTTTTTCCAGCATTATTTAAATTACCACTGTTCCATCCTATTACTCTAGTTCTCATTTTATCAACTAGAGGTTCATTGCATATCTTTGGATTACCAATATGTGTGAGTTAGTAGAACCGATCATAACTTGTTATGTATCTTGGTATAACTAATCACAGTGCCTGACTTATGATTTGGTATGACTAGTTTTTATTAATTAGTGTAACCGATTCAAATTTCATTTTGGCGGGAAATATTTTTCAGCAGCGTGTTTCTCTGGCAGATTTTTCGATCGGATTTTGGATGGGTTAGAGGTAGACTCAATCGCTGAAACATCATGGGCAGATGTGATATGTCCTAAAGAAGTTATTATGGGTGATTTGATCGATTAAATTTGTCTGAATAATCATGTGGAAGAGAAAACAGTGACCATAAGTTTCACGGATATTACACGAGTTGTGAAGAATTTAAACGTGTACTGCACGTGCTTGGAAGACTTAATCGACATTCTGGAATGTGAAGAAGATTTATAAGGAAGGTAATCCAGCTGCAGATGCTTAAAAATCAAAATCAGTGATAAAAAAGGAAAGAAATAAACCCGAGTAAAAGCAGATTATTCTCAAGTTATGGCAGAGATATTTTGGTTTCTGTGGCTATATAAAGGTGTTAGGGGGTTAATAGAAAGGGGTCGAGAGTTTGGGAAAGTTTTGGAGGCTACGGAGCGAAGAAATCACGAGTTGCATGAAAAGTTTTCTGCTGCTGCAACTCAAGAACACGAAGAACAAAAGCTTGTAAAGGAAAGTCGTTGCAAACTGTCGCTTAATTGCGACAGTTCCCAACTCCTTTCCAGCGACTGTGGAACAGTGTTTACAGCACTTATCTTTTATCGTTCATTTTGTGACGATTTTTGTACGTCGCAAAATCCTGTTTTACACCATTTTCTCTTTATTTCATCTTTGTAAACCATTTTGAGCCTAAATAAATATTTTGAGAGCACGTTTACTATGATGAGCTAAACCCAAACATTGGGGCGATGGAGGAAGCCTTATTTCACACTTGGGTAATTATATTTAATTCTTTTCATAACTTTTGCACTAATTTAATTGAAATTATGATTTGAATTAATTAGTTGTCATTTGATTAGATGGGTCATGCTTAGCTTAGGTGATTTGATGTCCCATGCTTAACATTTACATCTAATATTTTGAGAATCTATCTTGGCAAAAATAAGAGTCACTTTATTTTATATTTTTATTGAGCTATAATTGTTAAAAGAATTATTATTTGAACCTTAAGAAATGAATTTGGTGGAATCCTAAGCCCTAGTACCTCTCGCCCACTTTGTTAATATTTTTGTATATAATTTTTATTAAATTTAAAAACTCGAATCTTCACAAGTCTTAGAGTTCGAATCATTTTTACTACAACTTCAAAATCACATCACAAACATCCTTGGTCTATAAATACCTAAGTTTGCATTTCTAGCAAACTATCCTAAGAGCCAGGCAAACTTCATCTTTTTGTTGTTTCTGGTGGAGCCGTCTATCCGGAGAGGAAAGTACCCTGATTAGGCGAAATCTCTTACGACCGCTCGTTTAAAGATTTTTGTGGGATCAAGAAGTCCTACGAGTACCGTTGGTGGGAAACTAGATACTTGCAGTTTATTAGTTTTCAATTGATTTGATTGACTAACGGTTGTTGAACTTTGATTGCACCTAGTTTGTTTATTCTTAAGAATATTCTCTTCTGATATAAGATTAACTCAAACTAGATCGAAGTATCGACGGGATCTTTAGAACTGTTTGTAGATCTAAAGACATCTTGTGATAATCCATTGTTAACAGACTCTGTTCAGTGCGTGATTGATCACAAGAGATTCAAGTGGTGTTGTGCAGGTTTAATTGAAGATTAAAGAAGATTTGAAGATGAAGAAGATTTATTATTGGTTTCTCATATCTTTGTGTAGCATAAACCTTGATCGGCTAGGATCCAACTAGAATCGGATTTATTCGATTGATTAGTTGCGTGAGATCGGCATCGCTTTATAGTTTCTTGTTGGATTCTATATTGATTAATTGCAAATCTAAACTCTGCTACTTCGGTAGTTATTGGATAGATTGATCTAACCAGGCAAAGGAGTTTATTAGTTTAAATGGAAGAGCCTTTGCATATGACTTGAGAAATCTTTATCTGGGAAGAATCAATAGAGTTGTTACCAAACAGATTTGTTGTTCCTTACTGTTTTGAATACGATCCAAAGGAATTGTTCCAGTGCGTGCACTTATTGAATGTCAGAAGCGCAAGGATACTGAAGAAACTAAGTGAACTAGGTTTAGTTGCTTGGTCTCAACTATACGAAGTTGGTTTAGATTTTGTATAGCGGCTTAATTCTAAGAGTTTTCAATTCTGGACTTGGTCCTGGGGTTTTTCTGCATTTGCGGTTTCCTCGTTAACAAAATCTTGCTGTGTCTTTTACTTTTCTATTTCCTTAATAATATTTGTTTATTATAATTAAAAGTAAAATACACAAACGTTAACTCCGTATTACTTTATAGTGATCCTATAGAGTTTGGTTAAGTCCGAACCTATTATCAAGTAATCACACTTTGATTGTTGTATTATCTCGATCGCGTATCCATAGACATTCACACAAAGTGTGAATACCGATTTGTCGTATTGTCTCGACTTTGTCCATAGACAATCACTTTCGGTAAGAGGACTTATAGGTGGATATTTTAAATATTGTGGTGTATTTGGGTACTGTTGATGGTGGATTTTCGACAAAGGCTAAAATCGTAAAATCATGATACTGCATGTTTCTGACCCGGCTTCAGGAACGCATGTGACGATTCGTGTTTTACGATCCGTGAACCATTTCACGATCTCTGATCGAGTACCTCTCAGAGCCACGATGAAATATGTTTCTTGAAAGGTCTCCCATTAGCTGAGCGTTCAATGCTATGCATTTCATCGTGCCCTCTATGTAGAAGAACAATTCGGCGGTCCTCCTACATAACGCTGCACGTTGTTTCCTTAACTATGCACCTTTCAGAACGAGTATGATGCTTCAACTATCTCATATCTCGATTCTACAATAGATTAATTCTCCCGTGACATTCACCGACTGAATTCCTAGAAAATAATCTATTTTATCTTATTACTCCGTTCTATGGCTATCCCCGGCTGATTCCATGGATTAGTAATAGACAACCAATTTATCTCATTACTCTGTTCCCTAAATCCCCGGGATGGATTTCATGGATTAGTAATGGATGCTCAACTCATTTTATTACTCTGTTTTATGAATCATTCCCAGCTGAATTTCATGAATTAGTAATAAATACTCCACAATCGGGCATATGATTATATCGAGTAAGTCCTGAGAGAATGGTGCAAGTGTACTTGACAAATAATGCACAAACGAGCACCCAAACACACGAACGAACAGTCAAAGTATGGACGAACGAGCAACTCATAGAAATAAAATAATGATTAATAAAATAAACTAGAGACGTGGGACCGGGCCCACCGGCCGGTCATGCCGTGGCCGGTCCCCCTCCATTATTTTATTTTCACTAATATTTTATTTCTTCCCTCATCTCACAGAGATTCCCTCATTTGAGTAAACTCCCTCATTTGACAGAAACTCTTAATTTTCCATACTTTTATCAAAAATAATAGGGAAAGGTGTCACGGGACCGGGCCACCTAGCTGGACGGCCATGCCCTAACCATGTCCGGTCCCACACCTCACAATTCCTTATTTTCTCGAATTATTATTTCCATCATCTCATGGAACTCCATCATTTGATTGAAAACCCTAGTTTTTCAATATTTTCTCAAATATTGCTCAAACCATGGAAAAGCCAAAAAGTTGAACGGTCACTCGACCGACTAGGCTTCCCACGTCAAAATTAAAATATCTTTATTTTAATATTCTCAAAATATCAGTCACATGAGCAAAGTTCTACTTGCTCATTCGAGAAAAATTGAGAATTTCAGTCAAGATCAAACTCTTCTGAAAATCCAAAATACTGCTCAATCGCTCGTCAAAAAATACCAAGACTCTCACGACTGAGACACGGACACCATGGTGACACGGGAATGCTGCCTTGACCAACCAAGGACGCCCCTAAGGCTTGCAATAATCCGGTCCCACACATATTCATAATTTTGACCTAATTTGCTATCAATTGCTGATGTGAGTTTTAATTGTAGTAAAAATAGTGGTGAAAAGGTTCGATGCTCGAACTTGTGAAGGATTCTTTTAGACTCAAATTAACTAAAATAAAATTGTATCAAATTATAAAAAAGACACCGAGACTTTGGATTCCACCATTGACCAATTATTTGATAAATTCTAATCAATATTCATGCAATATTTTTCTTTAAGTTGACTCTAATATTTGCCTCTAATTTGGTTCTTGAAGTAATAATTGTAAGCACGAAGCATGAAACATCAAAAGTATTAAAACCAAGCATGTCCCATCAAAACACTTCACAACTACTCAATAAAAACCAATTTTTCTTTTAAGTTCTATGCAAAAAAATCATGTAAAATAATTGCAATAAATAATAAAAATAGAATTATACCACTTTTCATGGAACAATGGCTTCCTCCGTCGCCTCGGCTAAGGGGTTTAGCTCCTCATATTAATCTCTTGCTCAAAATACATCTTTGGTGTTCAAAAGTTGATTAAAAGAGTGAAAAGTTCTAAACAGCGGGTTCTGTAACTAATATAATTGTTACAGAAGCTATTTCTACAGAGAAACCGTTGCGAACTGAAGATAACTGTTGGAAAAATTGTTACAAAAGGTTTAAAATTTGAAAGTTACGGTCACAGAATCTGCGACTTTCTTTTTCTGCTGTTTATGTTCTTCGTCTTCTCCGGCACAGTTTGCACCAGCAGAAACGTGTTTTCTTCCAATGATTTTTCTAGCTTCTCTAAGGCTCTAAACTTCCCCTAACTTCTTCCCCTTCTTCCTAGGACTCTAACCAACCCTTTTATACATAGTAGAGCAAAGAAAATTCGAGAATAACCTTGGTTTTTTTCCTCCACAGCAAGTTGCGATATTTCCTCTCTTTTTTTTTTCTGTTTCACGTGTATTCAATCAATCAAAGCTGTCCAAACTCCTCCCTTGATAGAAACAAGTCTTTAAGAAGAGTTTCCTTCCTCTTCTTCACGTAAGTTTTCCAAAAATAAACCAAGAAACTTGCCCAAAATAAACCGTGATATTTTTGGCAAGTTTTCGCTTCCAATTCGAGTTCTAGCCACTTTGGATCCATTCCAACACCCTTACCTTGCCTGTTAGGTCCATAGGAACAAACCCAATCAAATTCAGCCCTTTAATCTCCCTAAAAATCGATCAAAAATTCATCCCAGAAATCCGTCAGTAAAAAGAAACGAATTCCCGCCATTTTTCTGTTTTTGAAAACGTGAAGAAATTTGTCCTCCCCCTATCCAGTCTCGGTCTGTGCTTAGCAGCTGCTTGGAAATGGGTTACCCCTTATCCAAAATAAGAGTCCGAATAGCAAATGTCCTCCCAGGAGCCTTTAACAACTTTTCGAGCAAATTTTTCCCCAATAGCCTATTCCTCCAAAAACACCTACAAAGGGGTAAAATACCAAAATTAGTACAGAAATGGGTACTAACAGTATACACAAAAGAGATGAAAATAGACACATAAATGCGTCTATCAATTGCTCATATTGGGTAAAAACTCTTTCAATCGACTGGGACTCGCTCAATCGACCGTCAGCTGGTCCCACAACCAACAAGGTCCGGTCCCATGCTCTCTTGGTCGGTCCATCATCTTTCCATAGCTAGGTTTAATTACCTAACGCTCACACGATCGATATTCTAATAAATGATTAAACCAGCGTTTGATCGTTCTTTCACCAACGGGTCAACAAAGAACTCTGGTACACGCTCACTTGGGCACTTGGGAACCACATGGTCGGCCATCATCCCATGTGGTCGATCCCTCCTTCACTCAGTGACCCATTTTCAGTAATTCGTCAAAAATTAGGGTTTCGAACAAATGCTCCACAAATCATAATTCTGAGCAAGTTCAAACACTAATAATTTTGTGTTGATCCAGCAATCAACATCTGGATTAATTATACAATAATATTTGGTCCTTACCAATATTTTAATTATTTGGTCACGCTACCAATAATTTATCAAGAGAGCAATACTTTCTCAGTTGCTCGAATATTTATCCAACTATCAATATTCAGTAATTCATCGAATGAGCAATACTTGCTCAGTTGCTCGAATATTGATCCAATTATCAATATTCAGAAATTTATCGAATGAGTAATACTCGCTCAAATGCTCGAATATTGATCTAACTATCAATATTCAGTAATTTACCGTCGAATATTGATTCAAACTCAATACTCAACAATTCATCGAATTTACAATATTGGCTCAGACGAGCAATATCAACATCCTTCATTTAAGAATTACACGTCCCAGCAGACATGTTCAATTCACGAGCATTTAGAAATCATGCTCGACTGAGCAATACTTAGACCCACTGTCTAATCAAGTCAACGACTGACTGACTGATCAAATACACGTCTGCTTCGCAGACTCCACATTCATGAGACATCAATCACGTCACATGGGGGATATTAATTAGGGTTTTGGTCTGGCGGCCTACAGCACGTGTGTTCATCCACGATGAGAAATGTGAGTAAGTCGTGCAAGCGGTTGAGGGAGTTAGCAAAGTAGTGGATGGACAATCAACCAACCCTCTCACGTACGAGGAACTGGTGAAACCACGATTTCCCACTTTCCCATTCTTTCACTCGAGCAACCACACTTACTGGAGATCAATGTGTTTACTATTCTGGCAATATAAATAAGTCTCTGAATCCATGATTGAAACAAGACAATTTTTCGAGCAATCACTCAGAAATTCCATCAATCGACCAGAACTTATTCGAACTCAACAGTTCACAGAAAACTTGCAGAAACCTTCAACACATTCACAATCCTTGATCATCATTGATCCCACATAATTCTCAGCTTCCCTCCTATAGATCAACCCATCTCCCTCTTTGTGACCGAATTGACTCTGGAACGGCCATTGACTTGGTTTAGGCCGGAGTCCTACAGATTGATCTCTCAAACTCAAAGAACTTACGTGCAGTGCATCTGTGTGAGGTTAGGCAGTTTGCTCGGTTGAGGAGTCTCGTCCGATCGGTCGTCTCTTCACTTTCCTAGAAAACCAGCAAATCGTTTTCCCCATCTACAGATTGGCGACCATATTGGGAGATTAATCTCTCGGTTGCAATCTCAAACTTTCACAAAATGGTTTATCTTAGGTCAGGTTCAGTCACAAATCCTAACCCAAACAACGCTAGCACTAGCAACAATGGTGGTACTCCAGAAACTACTCATGTTTCCAACAACGGCACTGGCGATACCACTCCTCCGCAAACCAACATTGGAAGCAATCCTCTCTTCGGCCGGCGTCCTGAGGAAGTCAGAGAAATTCCGCCTACCATATCTGATCTCATGAAGGTCAAGGAAGTTCTCGCCAAAAATCAAACTGATATGGCTACTACTCAGAAGGAGCTATGCAATTATCTCAAAACTCTCACTGACAAGATGTCAGAGAAAACTCAGGAAAATGGAAAAGCCAAAGAAACATCTTCGGTTGCTGATCCTGAAGTCACCCCAATCCATGTAGTAGATGATGATGAAGCCCACAAGGCTGCAGAAAATCCACCAGAAAAAGAATCTGCAGGTTTCATCACTCGTGAAGATCTGGAACGCTTCATGAAGGCTCGAGGAAAAGACAAGACACCATATGTCCATCATCATCAACCTCCATATCCTGCTGCTACACAAAGGATTCCTCTCCCGAAAGGTTACACTGCTCCAACGTTCACACTTTACAATGGAACAGGGAATGCTCGAGAACACGTCTCTCGATTCCTGGAGGCATTAGAAGAACACGAACACAACCATGTCGTCCGTATGAAGGAATTCTCTAAATATCTGACCGGACGAGCATACACCTTGTACAACAACATTACAACTGGGAGCATCCCTAGTTGGGGAGAAATGGTTAATGCTTTCTATAGGAAATACTTCTTTGTCTCAGAGCAGATCACTCTTTCTGACTTAGGAAGAATGGCTCAGAAAAACACTGAACATACGAACGAATATGTGAAGAGGTTCAGAATTCAAGCCTTGGATTGTCATGATCCTAATGTTACTGAACAACAATTGGTGGACTTGTGCATCAACGGGATGATACCGGTCTACAAAGCCTTGCTGGAAAATCTCCGGTTCCATATTTTATCAGAACTCCATGAAGCGGCTAAGCGATCAGCAACTACTGCTCCATCCTTACAGCAAAGAACAAAAACTGTCAAAACCGAGGAGCCGCGAGACACTCGAACCAGCACTAGGCGCCTAGTCAATAAACAATACAATGTTCAACCTTCCATGAATGTTGCTGAAGGAAGCAAAAGGAAATATGAGGTGCAACAACATAAGAATGTTCCTTCATCGTCCCACCCTACAAAAGCACCAAGGAAGGAAAACCAAGCCAGAAATGCACAACCACCTACTCAGCGTAAGTAGAGTGACCAGGAAGTACAAGATTTTCCTTTCCCTATTGAAGAGGTGGTCGAATTACTAGAAGTCTGGATCCAAGATGGTGCAATTAATTTACCTCCCGTCAGGAGAGAGCCGACAGACGAGGAAGTGGAGAATCCACGCTACTGCCGCTTTCATAGGTATGTCAGTCATCCGACAAGTGATTGCAGAACCCTGAAGCGCATATTCAAGGAAAAGGCTGACTCAGGAGAACTGGGGACTGAAGGAGTACACAAGAATCCTTTCCCAATCATAACCTTTACGCTCTCTGAACAGCTGGTCAAAGAATCAGTTCAATCATTGATCGAGCATGTTTGCGAATTGCTTTATCTGTCAAAAGATTAAAAAAGGGACATGTTCACGGCTTTGAACCATATAGTGTCTAGGAAACGTCTATCTATCTCAGATGTGCTCCCTGAACCTCCAGCCACTGACAAAGAAATGTATGACTGGGGACTTATCACCACAATCCACCTCAAAGGAAATGAGTTCAAGCGAGCATTGGTCGATGTTGGCACTGCTGTCAATATCATCCCCTTTAAAACTCTCAGAGCTGCAGGCATCTATCGACAAGAAGCCACACATGCTTCTGTCTCAGTCAAAGACAATGAAGGAGTATCCAGGGATGCTTATGGTTACATCATTCTCAAAATGAAATCTGGTTCAATCTGGGCAGAAACCAAATTTCACATAATTAGGGAGGACCCAGGATATGACATGATCCTTGGACGGACGTGGATTCATGCTGGAAAGGTAACTGCCACACCTTCAATTGCACATTTCTCTATTAAAGAAAGCTCTGATTCTGGAGAAATAGAGGACGCTCCGCCATTCAAACATCTGGGAAAATTCGAAGCCTTGATGGAACTCACACAAAAACCTGAAGAGAGCGCACATGAATTCGTCAAGAGGTTCCGTACTCATGCAAGTCTCATTCCCCCTAACGCGTCTATATTACCAACTTTCAAATATGCTACTCTGGCCCAGGGACTTGATCTTACTCACAACTTAGATATCACCAAACATTATGAGTGGTTAGTCTCGCCTCAACAATATTTCACCAAGTGGTTGGATGCAGAGCCTCTCCGAATCCAGAGTTTCACTGACACAAGCATCGCTAGAATAATGATTGAGCACGACAATCAATATCCTAGGTACTTTCCCTTGCGTGAGTGTCCACATGTGCCACAAGATTGGAAAGCTCTGCCAACACGGAACCCCACTGTACGAGGAATTCCAGACCAGCAGAAGATATTCAGGGCACGAGCAACCAAACCTAACAAATTCCATGAAGGGGATTTAGTTCTCAAGGCAACTAAACGTAATCTCCATTCCACAAGGAGCTTAACTGGGAAGGGCCTTTTATGATTGCTAAGTCAGCGATTGGAGGATACTACAAATTGGCTGACATGAAGGGCAAGACAAGTGTACCAGTGATTCATGAGAATTGAATGAAGGCTTTTGACGCCTGAAAACATTCAGCGTCCAAAGGTGTTTTATATTCAAGGAACAAACTCTCGAGACACCTAACGTTTTCGTCTTAGGGTTTTATTTCACATGTATTTTCAATTCCTCCAAGAGTTTGCAATCCTTGCATTCAGTATTTGAATTCAGCAATTTATCAAAGTTCTTTTATTTAAAGAAATATCTCTATCAAATCCAAACTCCAGAAAGAAAATCCTTAACCACTCACTTATTCAAAACCAAAATAAAACCTCACATCTCTCAGAAGTTCAAGGTTCAAAAGATTATGGACAGGAAAACTAAAGGAAGCCGGCAAAGTAAGATTTCTGCTTCTCTGCATCCTCCAAGACTTGCAAGGCCGCTTTCTCCAACTCTAATTTTTTAGTCAATTCAACAATCTTGGCTATTTTCTCCAACACAGCATCACTGGTGAAAGGTATATTGTTCTCTACTGCGTCCTTAATAGTGTTGATCCTTTAACGAAGCCACTTCAAATTGAAACCAAGTTCTTCGGATCTCTTCAAATTGTACTCCCAATCAAAGAGTACATCTTGAGTAACAGTACTTCTCGCCCTGTTCCGTATATCATCTATGACACGCAAGATATTTCCTACTTGCATTGTCAAGAAGTAACTGCGTTTTGGATCCTTGGTGACAACAATGTGACCATACATTTTCCACAATTTCTCATATATATCAGCATACCCTATGGGAACGCTAAACCCACCAACTGATGTGTGATATGGGAGTGACTCACCGAATGGAGGATCACAAACAATCCTTGCATTAGGATATTCATGCACTATCATACGGTTCTCAATCATTGGGACAACTTCATCAATTGTGGGAGCAGTTTCTTCAATCGTTGGAGCAGTTTCTTCCATTATGAGTCCGGTTTCTTCCACCTCTGAAATAGTATGTATTTGAGCATAATTCTCTTCAACAACTTCTATAATTATATTTTAATGACCCTGAGGTGCAGATATGGTAACACCACCACTTTCATTCGCCGTATTGATCAAATCATCATCATTGGCTCCATTATTCTCAACTTCGACATTTGGCACCTAAAACGAAGATTACATGAGATTAAGCATAGAAACCAAAGGCAATCATAAAATCCAGCATGTAAGTGAACTAACACTATCTAAGTTCTTTACTATACATCCAAGACATGATCAAATGGTGTGGAAGTCATAAAACACGTTTTTCAACAAGCTTGTCTGAAAAGATTTTACACTGCCCTGTATAAGACGATGAACTGGGAGCAATTGGTAAGTAATCTAAGGTTAAGTAATATACCATTCTCTTCGTATGGATGTCCTTTACAACATATAAAAATTTCATAGCAATCGGATAAGCGAGCAAAGAGTTGTGGCCAAAACATTGGACTACATGCCAGCTGAAAATTTTCTGAAGGTCTCCTGGAAGTTTACTGTTTCGCCGATTACGGCCCCTAAATGTGCTCAAAACTCAAAAATATCCGTTACTATAGATTGGAAATTTCCTGGGCATGATAATACATGGGTGGATCGCGAAAATCTAACATCGGATGAAGATTTTATGGCGTTTTTGGTAAAAGACTGAGTTCTGAATTTTCTGGAGACATATTTCACTAAAAATTTTCATTCATTCGTGTGGATTCTCATTCATTCATTCACAAATCAGCAATATTATACTTCTATTAAGAGAATATGAGATGGATACTTACTTGATGGGTTTCCAAGTCATTCGAAGGATTTATATGGCCGGCATCAACATTGGGAGCACCATTACCCCCATTTGGTCCCAATTCTTGAAGGTTCTCTTTCTCACCGTTATTTGAAGACGAATGAACAGCCTGGCCGTGTTGTTTTTCCACGACAATCTCCTCCTGGATACATCAACAACAATCGTCATTATTTCATTCAAGGAAATGCCATAATCGCTTGCACAAAAGGGGATACTTACATCAACCTCTTCATCGGTGCTAGATTCCTGGATTGTTTGTATAGAAGCAAGATGAAGACCGTCAATGACCGATGGAGAAAAATTTTGAAATAAATTAACCATAATTCTTTTGGGATCCTAATTACGCGGACAAGAAAATCGTGATGATAAGGAAAGTGCTAACAACTCACTAAAGAAGCGGCTGGGGACTGCACACTATTCGGTAACATTCTGTAATTCTTACTTTTGGGTTCTCCACCTCTAGGACTTTCTTCAATTTCCGTGAAGTCTATATCAATCTGTGGTCTCACTGCACGACCATCCTGTGGTAAAATTAACGAAGTAATTAAGAGGCGATTATCATATCTCTATTTCATAAGAAGAATACTTACTTGTGAACATCCTGGGAGTACTTTTCGTTTATCACCGGTAGAAAGATACTTCAACCTCGGTCGCTCAGCAACCATCTTAGCAGAAGGAGGTTCTTGTATCGGGGTTTGAACAACCATTATAAAATCATATAAACGATCAAGTTGCTGACGCCAGAAAGTTATGTAACCTGGATTTGCATAGGCGACTCGGTCAGAACAAGGGAACATATATTCATGACCAGCCAAGTGTGTACAATCTAAAGAAGCCTTAAGTTGATCAACCGACAGTTTTTCTTTCTGAACATCTGGAACGCATTGGTCAAGACCCATTTGTCGAGCTGCTCTATCGATATTATACTCCTCCACCAGAAATTTCCCATGTATTACTGATACTAAATAACCAAGAGTACAACTCAGTATGAATGATCTCTCACCGTCACTCAAGTTTGCACCAGATTCCAAAGTAACGTTCTCTTCATCGCCATTGAAAATCGACACCCAAGGACGAGAATTAAACTCAGACTCATTGTCTAAAATACTAGTGAGGTGTGTCTTGAATCGAGGCTTCTTAGTGGACCGATGCATATTCCTAGCATTATCCTTCTCAGAAAGAACGTAACGAGCATCAGCATTCGGTCCTTGCAAGATGCTACGAGGACTTGGTGCATAATTCTTGAAGCGCTCCCACAATAAGGCTTGGAGAAACATTGTGTTAACATATGTTTCAACTTTCAGAAAACCATTGGAAACACTGGAATCCACAACCAAGGAATCCAAATTGGAAAACAGTGAACCAAGGAACAGACTACCAATGGGAAGTTTCTCACCCTTAGCTATCTTAATGGAGAAAGGAATCACGAATGGCTTCAACAAGTTTCCACTATCTTCAATTACATCTCTGGATAACCACAGGCACAAGAAAGCAGCAATGTTTAATACACCATCCACGGGTCTTTCAGGGGTTTCATCTCTCGGCCACCAGTGCTTCAACTATTGAATATAACAAGATTTGTTGGATAATTTGTTAATCTCATGCATTGTAATTGTCAAGGTATCAGATATGACATTCTCATCTGCTAAAAGTGGTACGGGAAAATTACATGTGACTGGAAGATGCAATAAAGCAACCACATCCTCTAAAGTAATGGTAAATTCTCCCCAACTACATATGAAAGTATGAGTAGAAACGCACCAGCGAGCAAGCAAGGTCACTATACCTTTCATATCATGGTAAATTGACAAATCTCCAGCTGCCTGAATAGCTCGTGTCACTTGTGCACGATCCAACATGGTTATGTCCCAACATATGTCTCGCCCATCCAGAGAAGTCTCCTAAAGGCTTTCGAGAAAGCTTGAAGTCTATATATGAACCAGCATAATGTTTCCCTTGTAAGTAAAATCGAATAGTTGCTCGAGGAGACACCAATTTTCTCTGAACAATATATTTGGTATCTATAAGAAGACGAAACGAAGAACCCGGCAGCCATTTTTCAGGTTTATATTGAACCACGAAGAAACTGTCCTCAGTATTTGGAATGTTCTTTATTCCAGTTGTTTCTTCTTCTTCCTCTACATCGACAGAATCTCTATCTACAGAGACACCATTTTCTGAGGTTGCATCTGTGGAAGCATCATCTCCGGAAGTATCATCTCTAGAAGCATCATTATCTCTGGAAGCATCATCGTCTCTGGAGGAGTCACCATGGGAATCAGTCATCTTTGGAAAGTTGCTGTGACATCCATACAACAAATTTCATCAACACAATGGAATTAAAATACGGCAGAATAATTAGGATGCTCACATCAGCGTCTGCAAAAATGATAACAATCCAACTCTTACATGTTTACAATTTCACTAACTGTAGTGATTATGATGCAAAATCCCTAGAATTTGTTCGTCTCTTGAAACCTACAGAGATGAATAAAATCCATTAAAAATCATGACGTGATTTTCATAAAACCATGAGCAATTCACAAAACTCTTATCATATGAACGATTCGCACAACTTGCATCATGTGAACAACTCCCACTGGGAGAACATTTATTGGTTTTTGTGCATACACTATTAAATCACAAAATCCATACAAACAATATTTCATCAAAAATTGTTTACCTCTAACGATTACTGAAAATAAAAATTTGATCCTACATGAATTTTGAGTCTTGCATAAAAACAAACGTGAATAGGTCACGTAAATCAAAAAAAAAATATTAAAATTATTATTTTTCGTGAGTTAACAACTCACGTAAATTTTTAAAAAAAAAAAAAAACTACGTGTATCACTCATGTACAAAAATATTTTTCGCTCGAACGAGCGTTTGTTCGTCAAATGGTTTTTTTTCTTCTATTTCTTGCATAGGTCCATATATTCCAAAATAAATTTTGTTTCTATGAAATTTCACAAACAAAATTTTATTATTAGACACAGGTCTATTTCAAAAATCTCTCTAATGCTAGGGATTATTATTTATTACTTTATCTACATACGTTCCCAAAAAATATTTGTGTGAAAACTCATGCTTTGAAAATAAAATTTTGGTTTTCATGAAAGTTCATAAACAAAATTTTATCACTGGACGCAGGTCTATTTTCAAAATATATACATGTTTCTATCATGTTAGGGATTATTGTTTATTCCCTAAACCGACGGATGGACTAACGTTTGTTTGCTAAAACAAATTTCCATGAAACCCTACGTATACATACATGCATGACATTTTGTTTTGAACAACTCATGGAAAAACTAACATCACGGCAAAAAAAAAAAATTACACCCGGTCGGTGCCGGCCGGAAGTTGGTCGGCTGGTGATTGGAGTGCTGGCGGCGACTGTTCCCAGGTGAAAAAATTTTTCTCCTTCTCTGGACGTGAAGAGATCAAGGGGAGGTGGTCGGTCAGCTTAGTAAAAATAAAAAAAATTTAGGGTCTCTTCCCTTTTATATCAATTTTATTTCCAAAAACCTAATAAAACTTGAATTTCCTTTTTTGGGCCTGGGCCCACAAACGCTAAACCGATCAAAAAAGTAAAGTCTGACTGTCCAAATCAGTAGTGCTTCGTCTCTCCGTGACCACGGGACTACACTCTATCATACTGTCAGGGTCCTTACCTATGATTTGCTCGTACATGACATCATTGGAGCAAATCGAGGATTCTGAAAGTGCTTTTATACAACTAAGTCAGATTGCTTATCTCGTTTAACCGGAAAATCATCATCTAATGCTTACTGCGGAACATGACCGTCCCCCACTAAGCAGGGGACTTAATGTTGAAGGTGGATTTTCGACAAAGGATAAAATCATGATACTGCATGTTTCTGACCCGGCTTCAGGAACGCATGTGACGATTCGTGTTTTATGATCCGTGAACCATTTCACGATCTCTGATCGAGTACCTCTCAGAGCCACGATGAATATGTTTCTTGAAAGGCCTCCCACTAGCTGAGCGTTCAATGCTACGCATTTCATCGTGCCCTCTATGTAGAAGAACGATTAGGCGGTCCTCTTACATAATTGTTTGTTGAGAGGGCTTAACGCCTTCAGGACGTCGGTGATACTCGTTGTTCCCTGACTACATAGAGAGACCTCTCCTCTACATAGAAGAACGATTGGGCGGTCCTCCTACATAATTGTTTGTTGAGAGGGCTTAACGCCTTCAGGACGTCGGCGACACTCGTTGTTCCCTGACTATGTAGAGAGACCGTGTATAGATTCAGGCGGCTCTCCTACATAATTGTTTGTTGAGGGGGATAAACGCCTTCAGGATGTCAACAACGCTGCACGTTGCTCCCTGACTATGCACCTTTCAGAACGAGTATGATGCTTCAACTATCTCATATCTCGATTCTATAATAGATTAATTCTACCATGACATTCACCAACTGAATTCCTAGAAAATAATCTATTTTATCTTATTACTCCGTTCTATGGCTATCCCCAGACGATTCCATGGATTAGTAATAGACAACAAATTTATCTCATTACTCCGTTCCCTGAATCCCCGGGATGGATTTCATGGATTAGTAATGGATGCTCAACTCATTTTATTACTCTGTTTCATGAATCATTCCCAGCTGAATTTCATGAATTAGTAATAAATACTCCACAATCGGGCGTCTGACTATCATCTAGTAAGTCCTGAGAGAATGGTGCAAGTGTACTTGACAAATAATGCACAAACGAACACCCAAACACACGAACGAACATTCAAAGTATGGACGAATGAGCAACTCATAGAAATAAAATAATAATTAATAAAATAAACTAGAGACATGGGATCGGGCCCACCGGCCGGGCCCCCTCCATTATTTTATGCTCACTAATATTTTATCTCTTCCCTCATCATTTGAGCAAACTCCCTCATTTGACAGAAACTCTTAATTTTCCATACTTTTATCAAACAAAATAGGGAAAGGTGTCACGGGACCGGGCCACCTAGATGGCCCGCCATGCCCTAGCCGTGGCCGGTCCCACAATTCACAATTCCTTATTTTCTCGTATTATTATTTCAATTATCTTATGGAACTCCATCGTTTTATCGAAAACCCTAGTTTTTCAATATTTTCTCAAATATTGCTCAAACCATGGAAAAGCCAAAAAGTCGAACGGTCACTCGACCGACTAGGCTTCCCACGTCAAAAATTAAAATATCTTTACTTTAATATTCTCAAAATATCAGTCACATGAGCGAAGTTCTACTTGCTCATTCGAGAAAAAATTAGAATTTCAGTCAAGATCAAACTCTTCTGAAAATCCAAAATACAGCTCAATCGCTCGTCAGAAAATACCAAGACTCTCACGACTGAGACACGGACACCATGGTGATACAGGCATGCTTCCTTGACCGACCAAGGACGTCCCTAAGGCTTGCAATAAGCCGGTCCCACACATATTCATAATTTTGACCTAATTTGCTATCAATTGCTCATATTGGGTCAAAACTGTTTCAATCGACTAAGACTCGCTCAATCGACCGTCAGCTGGTCCCACAACCACCAAGGGCCGGTCCCATGCTCTCTTGGTCGGTCCATCATCTTTCCATAGCTAGGTTTTATTACCTAACGCTCACACGAGCGCTATTCTAATAAATGATTAAACCAGCGTTTGATCGTTCTTTCACCAACGGGTCAACAAAAAACTCTGGTGCACGCTCACTTGGGCACCACATGGTCGACCATCATCCCATGTGGTCGGTCCCTCCTTCACTCAGTGACCTATTTTAAGTAATTCGTCAATTAACGAACAATTGATCAAAAATTAGGGTTTCGAACAAACGCTCCACAAATCATAATTCTGGGAAAGTTCAAGCACTAATAATTTTGTGTTGATCCAGCAATCAACATCTGGATTAATTATACAATAATATTCGGTCCTTACCAATATTTTAATTATTTGGTCACGCTACCAATAATTTATCAAGAGGGCAATACTTGCTCAGTTGCTTGAATATTGATCCAACTATCAATATTCAGTAATTCATCGAATGAGCAATACTTGCTCAGTTGCTCGAATTTTGATCTAATTATCAATATTCAGAAATTTATCGAATGAGCAATACTAGCTCAAATGCTCGAATATTGATCTAACTATCAATATTCAGTAATTTACCGTCGAATATTGATTCAAACTCAATACTTAACAATTCATCGAATTTACAATATTGGCTCAGACGAGCAATATCAACATCCTTCATTTAAGAATTAGACGTCCCAGCAGACATGTTCAATTCACGAGCATTCGGAAATCATGCTCGACTGAGCAATACTTAGGTCAGGTTCAGTAACAAATCCTAACCCAAACAACGCTAGCACTAGCAACAATGGTGGTACTCCAGAAACTACTCTTGTTTCCAACAACGGCACTGGGGATACCACTACTCCGCAAACCAACATTGGAAGCAATCCTCTCTTCGGCCGGTATCCCGAGGAAGTCAGAGAAAATCCGCCTATCATATCTGATCTAATGAAGGTCCAGAAAGTTCTCGCCAAAAATCAAACTTATTTGGCTACTACTCAGAAGGAGCTATGCAATTATCTCAAAACTCTCACTGACAAGATGTCAGAGAAAACTCAGGAAAAGGAAAAGCCAAAGAAACATCTTCGGTTGCTAATCCTGAAGTCACCCCAATCCATGTAGTAGATGATGATGAAGCCCACAAGGCTGTAGAAAATCCACCAAAAAAAGAATCTGCAGGTTTCATCACTCACGAAGATCTGGAACGCTTCATGGAGGCTCGAGGAAAATACAAGACACCATATGTCCATCGTCATCAACCTCCATATCCTGCTGCTACGTAGTGGGTGGACAATCAACCAACCCTCTCACGTACGAGGAACTAGTGAAACCACGATTTCCCACTTTCTCACTCTTTCACTTGAGCAATCGTCACACTTACTGGAGATCAATGTGTTTACTATGCTGGCAATATAAATAAGTCTCTGAATCTATGATTGAAACAAGACGATTTTTCGAGCAATCACTCAGAAATTCCATTAATCGACCAGAACTTATTCAAACTCAAAAGTTCACAAAAACCTTCAACACATTCACAATCCTTGATTATCATTGATCCCACACAATTCTCAACTTCCCTCCTACAGATCAACCCATCTCTCTCTTTGTGACCGAATTGACTCTGGTACAGCCATTGACTTGGTTTAGGCCGGAGTCCTATAGACTGATCTCTCGAACTCAAAGCACTCCCGTGCAGTGCATCTGTGTGAGGTTAGGAAGTTTGCTCGGTTGAGGAGTCTCGTCTGATCGGTCGTCTCTTCACTTTCCTAAAAAACCAGCAAATCGTTTTTCCCCATCTACAGGTACCCTCGTCTTTTCAATTGGTATCAGAGCAGGCAAACACGAAAAGATCTAATAATTTGTGTCTGGTGCGATCCAACCTATAAGAATTGAATTTATGTCTGATTCAGTTAACGTTATGCAGGAGTATGAATACTCAAATGTTGAAGATGTTACTACTTCGTTGACTCATGATCTAGGAGTTACGAAAACATCTAAGTCTATCTCTGATGGAAAAGAAGATACTGATAAAGAGTTGGTAAAATTCCTAAGGCCTATAAGATCTCTGTCTACACGGATGTTAATATTAAAGACAGAATCTAATCTTATTAAGCATGAGATCATAGAAAAAGACATTCAACTAAATATTATATCCAAAGAGAATATTGATCTCACTGTCAAATTAGAATCTCTTGGTAAATCTCTTACTCAAGATCAAGAGACTCATCCTATGACTCTGACTAATGATTCTGTTATAATTTCTTCTGATGAAGAAACCAAAAGTCCTTGTTCGACTTTTAGAGATTGTGATAATAAAATCTGTTTGATCACATCTGAAACAGATCATGATGATGGTAGTCTGCCTAACTACATCAAGTCAGAAGAGAATGAGAAACCATCTTCTACAACTACTGATGATCAAACGAAATCTTGTCCAAAGGAAACTTAGAATCGATTCCGTGAAAAATATCTTAAGGAATACAACTTTCAGTCACTTGACAGGAAACTTATACTTCTTCAAAATACTGTGGTAAAAGTATTGAAAGAAGTTTCTTGTCTTAAAAAACTGAAAGATCATTTCTCAGTAGAAAGACAGAATATACCCCTAGCTGATAAGATCAACTCAAAAGAATCAGAGGTAAGAGTTGATAATCACTTATGGAAAAAGGTTCCTCCTCACTCATGTCGAAACAGTCCTTGTTTACATGAAGAACGATTCCAGAATAAAGGGAAAGAGAGAATCTCTGCCAAAGGAAACAATCAGGAATTTCCGATAACTGTTTCAAATAATCATACTGATGCGCATAACAAGGAAATCCTTAGAATGAGAAATCTTATGAAAATCTCATTGACAAAATTAAGAGGGATTTATCTATCTCTGAAAATTCTCACATCAGTACAGTTTCTCCTCATGATCATACCTTTAGATCAAGGAAGGATCATCTTCTTGGGAGAAAATACTTTGGGCAGAAATTTCCAAAGAGAAACATGAGCTATGTTTCTGATACTCGTTGTAAGCAAGAAAAGGCTTACTCCGATACAACCTAGTTGTATGGAGACTGTGAACTCTCATCCTAATTCGTGCTCAAATTTTGGATGAGAAAGCACATAAAACAAGAGCACAATTTTTCGTTTGTGTTTTTATCAACAACAAAAAAAAATCTATAACAAATTCTGGATAGCTGTGAATCCATTTTTGTCTAAAAATGTTCATGTTTATCATGATCTTCCAACAATAGGTTTTATTTGAAATTTTCGAATTTTAATAAACCTTCCAGCTTGAGAAGGTCGGACATAGGAAACAAAAATATATTCTATATATATTTTCGGTCCAAAAGTTGTCCCTCCTTAAGAGAAACTTTCTCTTGCTTGTATTGAGAAACCCTAATTAATTCTTATTTAAATCCTTGAGCATGCCTCCAATAACTCGTAGTTTTACAAAGGCCAATAAGGAAGAAGCTCAAAAGGTTAAGGATTGTCAAGGAATCAATACAGAAAGGAAGAAAAAAATCACATCAAAAATCATGTCTGATTATGATTCTGATAGTTCTGCTGGATCTAAAGATGAGTCATGTCTGTTGGCTTACAACCTTCAAGATCTAACAAAAACCAAGTGGATACCTTCTGATAGTATGATTGACTATATCCATGGTTTTGAATAACTAAGAACCAATCTCATAATGACGGTTCGAAACCAAGATTGGCTCAAAGATAGAATTGAGGAAACAAAAGTTGATCTTGCAGACATGAAGGTTCAAGTCGAAAAGCTTGAAAAACAAGAAGTGGTTGCAGACAAGTCTCTCGAGACATGCTTCAAGAGTTTGAACACTGAAGAAACCTCAGTGAACAATAAGAGCACCACTAGAGATTAAGTTATATGCTATAATGCTTAATCTAAGAAAATAGACATCAGTTTTTGATTTATTTCGATTATTGTATAAGGTCTATTTTTGAATAAAACTATCAATTATTTATGAATAAAATTATTATTTTATAATTTTTCTTGTGATAGTTTCCGATTACATAGCCTGTGCTTGAATGTCCATATAATTGCTATGTGTTTTCAGTTTATGGGATGTCTGATTTCGGTTTACATAACCTTAATATTCGATATCATATGATGTGAACCCTTATGGTTTGTGTGACTTTTTGATTTAGCGGGATTAAGTTCTAGCCCATGTTGGTAGGCTTTATAAAGGATCATAAGGTATTCCGATTGAAACTCATATGTAAAAAGTCACAATGTGTTGAATCAATTTGTGTTTACATGAGTTGTGTTTAGCATAAACATATGTGTTTTGGGTTTTCAACTTTTGCTATTTGCACGTGTTAGAGCACTGCTCGGTCGAACTCGCAAGCATTGCTATCTCAATCTTGTTGCCAAAACTATAAGTCTTGATTTCTAATCTACTTATAGCTAAGTCTCGGATTAGGATAGAAAGTGTAGTTGAGCATTAGACTTCACGGCGTTCATCGATTGAAGACAAAAAACTACTAAGGGGAGCTTGTGGAACTTCATCAACAAAAGGTATGTGGAGAATTGAACTCATCTATCACTCAAAAGTCTATCTACTCTATATCCTATTAGAGAAAAAAGTCGTATAGCTATATAGACTTTGATTATACACATTTGATATTTCGAGCTGAGCTTAACTCGCTTACATATTTATCGAAATATGTGTTGGTAAGTTTTAGCTTTAACCAAGTTCATCTTATATTCTTGACGAAAGTCAAAAGATGATCATGTGAAAATCGCCTTGTAACATCTTACATGATTTGTGTGAGACAGTCATTTGATGTAGACTCGGAATGTTTCGTATTGACCATTCGATCACTTGAAAATTTCTTTGAAGCTAATAGTTTGTGTGAGAAAGCTATTGTCGTCTTCTGAAAATGTTTCAATGATTGAAATAGGAGTTTAGAACACTTAACCATGATTAGATTATAAGAAAAGTATGCGTACTTGCATATGTGTTGATCAAAGATCGGAACTTAGTATGCATACCCTTATGAGTATTGGTTGGTCAGGTAAAGTCCGGGAGATAGAGTATGCATACCTGTACGCAAACTGGCAAAGTCAGTTGAAGTCCGGGTACTAGGGTATGCGTACATGTACGTGTACTGGTTTCAACTGAAGTTTGGAAGTGTACGACAGTATGCGTACCTGTTTGCATACTGGCAAACACAGACCAAGTCCGGTTAC
This sequence comes from Papaver atlanticum, assembly GCA_023531105.1. Taxonomy (NCBI): domain Eukaryota; kingdom Viridiplantae; phylum Streptophyta; class Magnoliopsida; order Ranunculales; family Papaveraceae; genus Papaver; species Papaver atlanticum. The sequence goes on along the minus strand of JAJJMB010009234.1, from coordinate 145,491 downwards.
TTAGTTATGCGTACCCGTTTGCATACTTGAGTAGGTTATGTTCTAAAATCAGTTTGTTCATGAACTAATATACTTATATAATAAGGAATACAATCTTTTGCAAACCGTGTCTATAATGTTCATGAATTGATTCGAGTGAATCAAAATCGATTTTGCTTCAATTGTGTCTTGTATACTTCTATGCGAATATAAACAATTGAACAACTCTATAACTAGTTTCATTTGCGTCATTTGAACTAGTTATGGTTAAGATGAATATGGTTGATATGAAAGTGTTCATATGGCTAACTTCGGTTAACTATTGTTGAGCCAACAAGGTGTACACGTTTAGGTATGGTTACCCATATCTAAATGAAGTCACTTTTCATTTGTGTGTAACAAGCTAAGTTCGATCTTACGGTTGAAAGATATTAGATTGAGTCTAATCAGGTTTTCATCTAACGGTGAATATTGAATACTTTGTTACCAAGGTAACATTAATTGCAAACCCTAATTTGAAGACTATATAAAGGAGAACTCTAGCAACTGGGAAACCTAATCCTCACACCTCCTGCGTGATACTAGTTGCGACTAGAGTCGATTCTCCTTTAACCTAAGGTTTTTCACGAAACCATGTAGGTTAACGACTTGAAGACTTCATTGGGATTGTGAAGCTAGGCCCAACTATTTTCTCTATAGTTACGTGTTCTGATCTTGATATTTTCTATCGTACTGAGTACTATCTTCTCTAAGATTGAGTTTTTGATACCGTTTAAGTTATTTCTTGTATTCAATCGGGATCGCAAATTCCTATTTGTTTGATTGCAGATTGAATTGAGAAATAGGGATATAACTCTTGGATATACCTTTCTTAAGATTGAGTCTGACTATCTAGTTGATTCTCTTGAAAGTATATTGGAGTTAGTCCATACAGATTGCTAAGCGAAATATTGGGTGTGGTTGTTAGATCCCCACTTTTTCAATTGGTATCAGAGCAGGCAAACACGTTTAAGACCTCATAAGTCTGTGTTTGTAACAATCTGACTCTATGGACAGAGGTGCTATCTCTATAAACGTACCGCCAGTCTTCGATGGATCGAATTACTTATGGTGGAAAATTGCTATGCGTGCCTTTCTTCAAGCGCGTGATTTTCAATCATGGGTTTATGTTGTTAATGGCTATGATCCTCCAATGGTTACAGTAGACGGTGTTTCTATTACAAAAGATATTGGTAGATATGAACCTAACGAGATTCTCGCTGCAAAGATAAATTCTGACGGTTTAAATGCTATCATTCATGCCATTACCCCAGATCTTCAGCACCATGTGACTACGTGCACTCGGTCTAAAGATGCGTGGGATATCTTAGAAACTGTATTCGAAGGGAATACCTCTGAAAAGGAAGCTAGGCTTAAAAACCTAAATTCTGATTAGGAAAACCTTGGTATGGCTGATGAAGATTCATTTGATGAGTTTAATCATCAAGTGTCTGAAATTGTTAATGCATCTTTTGCATTGGGTAAGACTATTCCTGAAAAGGACATTGTGATGAAAATTCTCAGATCGCTCCCAGCCAAATACGATTCGAAGAAACATGCCATCGTTGAAGGAAATAACCTTAATACTTTTTCCAAAAATACTCTGTTGGAAAGTTAAAGATCTTTGATCTTGAGCATACATCCAAATCTGGAAAGGATATTGCTCTCAAAGCACAAAAGAACATTAAATTACTTGATAAAAGTAAAAGTGTTGGCATCCCTGAAGATGATCCTTCTGAGACTGATTCATCAGATGAAGATTTTGACAAGTCAGTCTCTTTGATCACAAGACAGTTTAGAGATCTTCTTTTGAAGAGAAGTAAACGGTTCGTCAGAGATAAACCTAAGTCATCAGTTAAACCTCATAATCGTGTTCCTCCTAAAAAAAAGGGATACTGACGATACTGATGACGAGGATATGCCACAGTGCTTCAAGTGTAAAAGTTTTGGTCATTTCGCAAATGAGTGTCCGAATCGTAGAAAATACACTGGAAATAAAGGTCTTGCTACAACACTTGATGAAATGTCTGATCACTATGATTCTGATGAAGACGAAAAATCAAGTGTTGCACTCCTCTGTGAAAATATTGATTTTGATAATTGTGGCAATACGTACATCAACCTCGATATTCTTCCGGGAGAAACTTCAACCACTCTGAAGGATGAAATGGATTTCTCTTTGTCTTCTGGAAATTCTATTTATAATTTTACAAGTTCTACTGTTTGTCTAGCATCTTGCACAGCTGTGGCGTCTGAACCATCTTCTCTATTGACATGCTCTTATTATACTCTCAAGGGTCATGTACTCTCCAACTGTTTCAAGTACAAACATAAGATAAGATATGTTAATAAACTTCAACGAAGAGCAAATCAGTTAGCAAACAAGCTCAAACTTGTTCAGAAGTCGTCGGAGGTATGTAAAATTATCTCTTCTCCGAAGAATTTAATTTCAAAAGATAAGAGTAGACTTCTAGAGAAAAGAGTACGGTCTAAACAGTATGTTAAACAAGGTTTTAAGAATTCCGTTCAAGAAGGTTATGGTGGACAGATTATAGTTGACCCCAGCACAACTTAATTGTGTTGGATGTGTATCTTGTCTCATGTGCCTGATTCAAAAAGAGAAAAGGGTTTGCACACTTTGAGCTTTAGGAAAAAAAAAATTGTTTTTCTTTTCGTTTTCGTCGGTTTTGAATTCTTCCATCTTTTCTTATCTAAAGTATATTGAAAGGTCTTTCTCTGTTTGATCAATAAAAGAGGGTTCAAATCGACAATTCTGCCTTTAAGGTTGTGCGTACGTGAATCCCTTTTGAGTATAAAGGTTCCGTAACCCTACATTCCTTTTTTCCTTCTCTGAAAACTCTTTTTTTATCACAAGATTGCTTGTTGAGCCTGTTTTGTGAATTCCTCTCACAATCTAATACTAGTATGGAGAATCCAAGCATTATGTCTTCTGATGGAAAAGATGTTAATATGATTGTTAAGCCATTAATCATGAAGAAAAAGAAAAATCTCTTGTACTTTCAACTTTGAAAATAAAAAGGAGGAATGTGAGGAAACCAAGAGTCGTTCCTTCTAATCTACAGAAGTTTTCTGGGGTTCTTGAAGAGTTGAAGGAAACAAGAAAGGAGATTCAGCAAATAAAGGCTATTGTCTTGAGGACTCTCGAAATTCAGAAGGCCCTGTTTCGGCATCAGTCTAGAAGGTTTGTTGGAATTGTCTCCTTTCTTCATGAACCTTAAGTTCCTATGGCTGTTGACGACAAGGAGTTCGGAGACGATAAAGAATTTTTTAGAGGCCTTAATGTCTAGGAAACTTCTTATGAGAATTTATTCTTTTGTTTAAAGAAGGATAACTAGGGTTTGGAATAGCCATTATTATGAGTACACATAGCTATTGCAAACGATTTTCATCTTTATTGGTTTTATATATTGCAATAATAATAATAATAAAATATATATATATATATATTATTGGATACGTGTGTTTGCGTCCGTGAACTATGATTGTCCCATATATGTCAAAAGTTAAGCCTATTATGTCATGCAAATATTGATGAAGATGGGATGAACTTTTGATTGAAAAGATTAAGTCTATTATAAGTCTTTATGCAAATATTGATGAAAAATAGAATGAATCTTTGAATATTCCACAGTATTGGTCTTTCCTTGATCCACTTCTATGTGAAAGTACTGTGTGGCTCCGTAAGTTCTCTTATGTTCAGCATTTCTGATTAAATTAATCATGGGTTCTCTTGTGGTTAATTTAATTGAGTTTTATGGATACAAATTCATGTTTCATGTAATTTGTTAATGTCCAAAGAAATCCTTCTTTTCTTGTAAAAGTAAGGTCGCTCTTGTTGTTCTTTCGGGAATGACATTTTATGGGGGAGAGTTCTTAATTGAACTTGTGCTTAATTGCCAAATCTTTGTGGGGAGTGCGGCTGTGGAATATTGTAGGAGTTTTCTTGTATCTTTATAAACTCCTTGATGAATGCATTTAGTTTCGACTATATGATTGCATCTAAACAAAGTTGATATGTTTTCTTTTAGTCATGAAGAATCTCTATGAGAATTTGATTATGATCCAATTAGTTTTCGTCCCTTTTCCAATTTATATTGACAAAAAGGGGGAGAATTAATGTGTAGTTCACACTACAAATACATATGGTTTACGGATCATTTTGTAAGGGGGTGGTTTTCATGTGAGACGGAGTATTGACTAAGGGGGAGTGATACATATCACCATAGTATTGTTGTGAAAGTTGTGATAAAATTGGACTTTGATGATGTATAATGATACTATGACACTGTATAACAATGATTGAGAGCTACTGTTTTCTCATTGTTATAGCTACGGATCTTCAACAACTATGATGCTGAGTTGAACACGTTCAGAATCACTGGAGTACTTGGAAGTGATGAAGATTTCAAGTAATGTTGAAGAACCAAGGAAATCAAGCATTTGGATGATAAGCTACAAAGTTTATTTATTTTGTAATCCATATGTATTGATAGTTTTGTCACTAAAATTTACAAAGGGGGTGAGTGTTAGAGCACTGCTCGGTATAACTCGCAAGCGTTGCTATCTCAAGCTTGTTGTCAAGTTTAGTTTCCAAAAGTATAAGTCTTGATTTCTAGTCTACTTATAGCTAAGTCTCGGATTAGGATAGAAGGTGTAGTCGAGCATTAGGCTTCCTGGCGTTCATCGATTGAAGATGAAGAACTACTGAGGGGAGCTTGTGGAACTTCATCAACAAAAGGTATGTGTAGACTTGAACTCATCTATCACTAAAAAGTCTATCTACTCTATCTCCTATTTGAGACAAAAGTCGTATAGCTATATAGACTTTGATTATACACATTTGATATTTCGAGCTGAGTTTAACTCGCTTACATATTTCTCGAAATATGTGTTGGTAAGCTTTTTCTTTAACCAAGTTCATATTATATTCTTGACGAAAGTCAAAAGATGATCATGTGAAAATTGCCTTGTAACATCTTACATGATTTGTGTGAGACGGTCATTTGATGTAGACTCGGAATATTTCGTATTGATCATTCGATCACTTGAAAATTGCTTTGAAGCTAATAGTTTGTGTGTGAGAGCTATTGTCGTCTTCCGAGAATGTTTCAATGATTGAAATGGGAGTTTAGAACAATTAACCATGATTGGATTATAAGAACAGTATGCGTACTTGCATATGTGTTGATCCATGACCGGAACTTAGTATGCATACCCGTATGCGTACTGGTTGGTCAGGTAAAGTCTGGGGGCTAGAGTATGCATACATGTACGCGTACTGGCAAAGTCAGTTGAAGTCCGGGTACTAGAGTATGCGTACCTGTACATGTACTGGTTTCAACTGAAGTTTGGAAGTATACGAAAGTATGCGTACCCGTTTGCATACTGGCGAACACAGTCCAAGTCCGGCTACTTAGGTATGCGTACCCGTTTTCATACTTGAGTAGGTTATGTTCTAAAATCAGTTTGTTCATGAACTAATATACTTATATAATAAGGAATACAATCTTTTGCAAACCGTGGCTATAATGTTCATGAATTGATTCGAGTGAATAAAAATCGATTTTGCTTCAATTGTGTCTTGTATACTTCTATGAGAATATAAACAATTGAACAACTCTAGAACTAGTTTCATTTGAGTTATTTGAACTAGTTATGGTTAAGATGAATATGTTGATATGAAAGTTTTCATATGGCTAACTTCGGTTAACTATTGTTGAGCCAACAAGGTGTACACGTTTAGGTACGGTTACCCATATCTAAATGAAGTCACTTTTCATTTGTGTGTAACAAGCTAAGTTCGATCTAACGGTTAGAAGATATTAGCTTGAGTCTAATCAGGTTTTCATCTAACGGTGAATATTGAATGCTTTTTTACCAAGGTAACTTAGATAGCAAACCCTGATTTGAAGACTATATAAAGGAGAACTCTAGCAACTGGGAAACCTAATCCCCATACCTCCTGTGTGATACTAGTTGCGACTAGAGTCGATTCTCCTCTAACCTTAGGTTTTTCACGAAAACCTGTAGGTTAACGACTTAAAGACTTCATTGGGAATTTGAAGCCAGACCGAACTATTTCTCTGTAGTTGCGTGTTATGATCTTGCTGTTTTCTATCGTGATTGAGTACTATCTTCTTTAAGATTTGCTCTATATTTTTTCTCTGATAGGAAAGATTGAAAAGTAGTCACAAACATCTTCGTCTCATCGTTTGTGATTCCATAATATCTTGTTTCGTTACCATACGATTAAGATTATTGTTAGGTGATTGATATTTCTAGGCTGTTCTTCGGGAATATAAGTCCGGTATATCAATTGGTTCATGTTCACCTTGATTTATCAAAAGACGGAACAAAAACTTCTAGGTATTTCTGTGGGAGACAGATTTAATCTATTCAATAAACTTTTCTGTGTGAGACAGATTGGTTTATCAAGTCTTCGACTTTGGGTTGTAGCAACTCTAAGTTGTGGGTGAGATCAGCTAAAGGAATCAAATGCATAGAGTCCTACTGGGATTCAGAGGCGTAAGGAACGCGACTGTACCTTGATCGGTGTGAGATTGGTTAGGGCTCAACTATATTCCAGTCCAAAGTTAACTTGGAGTAGGCTAGTGTCTGTAGCGGCTTAATACAGTGTGGTGTTCAAATCTGGACTAGGTCCTTGGGTTTTTCTGCATTTGCGGTTTCCTCGTTAACAAAAATTTTGGTGTTTGTGTTATTTCTTTTCCGCATTATATTTTTATATAATTGAAATATCACAGGTTGTGCGTAAATTCAATCAATTGTGAATCCGACCTTTGGGTTGTTGATTAAATTGATTGACACTTGGATATTGGTTTTTGATACCGTCCAATTTATTTCTTGTATTCAATAGGGCTCGCAAATTCCTATTTGTTTGATTGCAGATTGAATTGAGAAATAGAGATATAACTCTTGGATATACTTTTCTTAAGATTGAGTCTGACTGTCTATTTGATTCTCTTGAAAACATATTGGAGTTAGTCCATACTGATTGCTAAGCGAAATATTGGGTGTGGTTGTTAAACCCCCGCTTTTTCAATTGGTATCAGATCAGGCAAACACGTTTAAGACCTCATAAGTCTGTGTTTGTCGCAATCTGACTCTATGGACAGAAGTTCTATCTCAATAAATGCACCACCAGATCCAGGGATTTCAGAATCTTCTTCCATGAGTGATTTAATAAAATCTGTAGAAGAAATTCTAGCTATACCTCCTCCAGGTTTAAAATCCCTTGAGGTATTTTAAGGGTTTGAAAAGAAACTAGAAAGTCTATCTTTTGTAGCGATCTGACTCTATGGACAGAGGTGCTATCTTTATAAACGTACCGCCAGTCTTCGATGGATCGAATTACTTATGGTGGAAAATTGCTATGCGTGCCTTTCTTCAAGCGCGTGATTTTCAATCATGGGTTTATGTTTTTAATGGCTATGATCCTCCAATGGTTATAGTAGATGGTGTTTCTATTGCAAAGGATATTGGTAGATATGAATCTAACGAGATTCTCGCTGCAAAGAAAAATTCTGACGGATTAAATGCTATCATTCATGCCATTACCCCAGATCTTCAGCACCATGTGACTACGTGCACTCGGTATAAAGATGCGTGGGATATCTTAGAAACTGTATTCGAAGGGAATACCTCTGAAAAGGAAGCTAGGCTTAAAAACCTAAATTCTGGTTGGGAAAACCTTCGTATGGCTAATGAAGATTCATTTGATGAGTTTAATCACAAAGTGTCTGAAATTGTTAATGCATCTTTTGCATTAGGTAAGACTATTCCTGAAAAGGACATTGTGATGAAAATTCTCAGATTGCTGCCAGCCAAATATGATTATAAGAAACATGCCATCGTTGAAGGAAATAACCTTAATACTTTTTCCAGAAATACTCTGGTTGGAAAGTTAAAGATCTTTGATCATGAGCATACATCCAAATCTGGAAAGGATATTGCTTTCAAAGCACAAAAGAACACTAAATTACTTGATAAAAGTAAAAGTGTTGGCATCCCTGAAGATGGTCCTTCTGAGACTGATTCATCAGATGAATATCTTGACAAGTCAGTCTCTTTAATCACAAGACAGTTTAGAGATCTTCTTTTGAAGAGAAATGAACGGTTCGTCAGAGATAAACCTAAGTCATCAAGAATTTTTTTTAAGAACCTTTGTGCAATCCATTTCTAGGCAATCCTGTTTTTGTTCAAGGTATTTGCTGTGAATTTTACCATGTCTTTCTCATTATGAGAGAGATTAGAACACGACGAAATTACAGGAATAATATGCTTATTTGGTTTGCTAGACATATCGAAGAGCATCGATCTTTCTTTTTAAAATCACAATTGCGAGAAGTCGCATTTTCTTGTCTTAATGTTTTCAGTTGACATTCCAGATTTTCAATCCTTTTAATCCAGGCTTCCTTTTCCAATTGAAAATTTCTCTTAATCATGTAGAGATATTTGGTCAAGAGATTGATTTTTTCTTCTGCAGAAGTTTGATTGTTTATCATGGAATAGTCAGAGCTATTGGAAGAACAAGATTGATTATCAGCAAAATAAGTGAGAGAACTTTCACAAGCTTCTTCCTCATGACAGTAGTCAAGAGTTGCCATCCATTCTTTAGTTATCTCACTCACCTCCTTATCAGGAATACCCGAAATGTGATGATCACATTTGTAGCACATGGAAAGAGTTTCATTATCATAGTTTTTGTGAACGTTTTTTATCCATTTCATTGATTGAGGAAGATTTTTTACGAGACTTTCTTTTTCTTATCCTAAGAGTTTTCTTTTACTGTTGTACACACAGTGAAAGAGTACAATTAAAGCAATTCTCATCCTTTAGATCAATCAATTTTGGACACAGAGAGCTTACATTAGAGGAAGCAATGTGATGTGAGTTTTAATTGTAGTAAAAATAGTGGTGAAAAGGTTCGATGCTCGAACTTGTGAAGGATTCTTTTAGACTCAATTTAACTAAAATAAAATTGTATCAAATTATAAAGAAGACACCGAGACTTTGGATTCCACCATTGACCAATTATTTGATAAATTCTAATCAATATTCATGCAATATTTTTCTTTAAAGTGATTCTAATATTTGCCTCTAATTTGGTTCTTGAAGTAATAATTGTAAGCACGAAGTATGAAACATCAAAAGTATTAAAACCAAGCATATCCCATCAAAACACTTCACAACTACTCAATAAAAACCAATTTTTCTTTTAAGTTCTATGCAAAAAATCATGTAAAATAATTGCAATAAATAATAAAAATAGAATTATACCACTTTTCATGGAACAATGGCTTCCTCCGTCGCCTCGGCTAAGGGGTTTAGCTCCTCATATTAATCGTGTTCTCAAAATACATGTTTGGTGTTCAAAAGTTGATTACAAGAGAGAAAAGGGTATACTGGAGTCGCTGAAAGTCTAATACAGCGGACGGAATCGTTGCTGAAGAGCTTTGGTGACTGCTGGATGATGCGACCGTAAATCGTTGTCACTGAAAATAAGTTTGTCTCTGCAACTTTCTTTTTCCGCTGTTCTGTGTTCTTCTTCTTCTCCGGTACAGTTTGCACCAGCAGAAACATGTTTTCTTCCAACGATTTTTCTGGCTTCTCTAAGGCTCTAAACTTCCCCTAACTTCTTCCTTTCCTTCCTAGGACCCTAACCAACCCTTTTATACGTAGTAGAGCAAAGAAAATTCGAGAATAAACTTGGTTTTTTCCTCCACAGCACGTTACAAAATTTCCTCTTTTTTTTTCTTCTGTTTTACGTGCATTCAATCCATAAAAGCTGTCCAAACTCCTCCCTTGATAGAAACAAGTCTTTAATAAGAGTTTCCTTCCTCTTCTTCACGTAAATTTCTAAAAAATAAACCAAGAAACTTCCCAAAAATAGAACATGATATTTTAACCATTTTTCGATTCCAATTCGAGTTCTAGCCACTTTGGATCCATTCCAACACCCTTACCTCGCCTGTTAGGTCCATAGGAACAAACCCAATCAAATTCAGCCCTTTAATCTCCCTAAAAATCGATCAAAAATCCATCCAAAAAAATCGCCTGTGTGTGAAGAGAATTCCCGCCATTTTCTGTTTTTTTGAAAACGTAAAGAAATGTGACCTCCCCCTATCCAGTCTCGGTCTGTGCTTAGCAGCTGCCTGAAAATGGGTTACCCCTTATCCAAAATGAGAGTCCGAATAGCAAATGTCCTCCCAGGAGCCTTTAACAACTTTTCGAGCCAATTTTCCCGCAAGAGCCCATTTTTCCAAAAACACCTACAAGGGGGTAAAATACCAAAATTAGTACAGAAATGGGTACTAACACTATACATAAAAGAGATGAAAATAGACACATAAATGCGTCTATCACAATGGAATTGCAACTCATTCGAAGTTTTTATCTTTTACGAAGTTCAAGATAAAAAAATCTTTAGCTTTCCTAACAGAGAATTTCTGGATAGAGTATCAAGGTTGTTTCCTTCAATGATGGCATGTTTCTTAGAATCGTATTTGGTTGGTAACGATCTGAGAATTTTCGTCACAATGTCCTTTCCAGGAATAGTCTTAACCAACGAAAAAGATGCATTAACAATTTCAGACACTTTGTGATTAAACTCATCAAATGAATCTTCATCAGCCATACGAAGGTTTTCCCAATCAGAATTTAGGTTTTGAAGCCTAGCTTCCTTTTCAGAGGTATTCCCTTCGAATACAGTTTCTAAGATATCCCACGCATCTTTAGACTGAGTGCACGTAGTCACATGGTGCTGAAGATCAGTTAAACCTCATAATCGTGTTCCTCCTAAAAACAAGGATACTGACGATGCTGATGACGAAGATATGCCACAGTGTTTCAAGTGTAAAGGTTTTGGTCATTTCGCAAATGAGTGTCCGAATCGTAGAAAATACACTGGAAACAAAGGTCTTGCTGCAACTCTTGATAAAATGTCTGATCACTATGATTCTGATGAAGACGAAAAATCAAGTGTTGCACTCCTCTGTGAAAATATTGATTTTGATAATTGTGGCAATACGTACATTAACTTCGATATTCTTCCGGGAGAAACTTCATCCACTCTGGAGGATGAAATGGATTTCTCTTTGTCTTCTGGAAATTTAATTTCTAATTTTACAGGTTCTACTGTTTGTCTAGCATCTTGCATAGCTATGGCGTCTGAACCATCCTCTCTATTGACATGCTCTTATTGTACTCTCAAGGGTCATTGATGTGATTTCAACTTTGTTGTAGTAAAAGGTTCGTTGAGACTT
>JAJJMB010009234.1:101546-134160 GCA_023531105.1 Papaver atlanticum | reverse complement strand
AAAAATACCTACAAACACATAAAACACCATAATAAGTACAAAAATGGGTACTAACAATATACACCATAGAGATGAAAATAGACACATAAATGCGTCTATCAATCATGTACTCTCCAACTGTTTCAAGTACAAACATAAGATAAGATATGTCAATAAACTTCAACGAAGAGAAAATCGGTTAGCAAACAAGCTCAAACTTGTACAGAAGTCGTCGGAGGTATGTAAAATTATATCTTCTCCGAAGAAGTTAATTTCCAAAGATAAGAGTAGACCTCTAGAGAAAAGAGTACGGTCTAAACAGTCTGTTAAACAGGGTTTTAAGAATTCTGTTCAAGAAGGTTATGGTGGACAGATTATAGTTCACCCCGGCACAACTTAATTGTGTTGGATGTGTATCTTGTCTCATGTGCCTGATTCAAAAAGAGATAAGGTTTGCACACTTCAGGCTTTAGGAAAAGAAAATATTTTTTTTGTTTTGTTTTTCTTTTCGTTTGCGCCGGTTTGGAATTCTTCCATCTTTTCATATCTAATTGATATTGAAAGGTCTTTCTCTGTTTGATCAATAAAAGAGGGTTAAAATCGACAATTCTGCCTTTTTTAAGGTTGTGAGTTGTGCGTACGTGAATCCCTTTTGAGTATAAAGGTTTCGTAACCCTACATTCCTTTTTTCCTTCTCTGAAAACTCTTTTTTTTTATCACAAGATTGCTTGTTGAGCCTGTTTTGTGAATTCTTCTCACAATCTCATACTAGTATGGAGAATCCAAGCATTATGTCTTTTGATGGAAAATATGTTAATATGATTGTTAAGCCATCAATCATGAAGGAAAAAGAAAAATCTCCCATACCTTCAACTTTGAAAAGAAAAAGGAGGAATGTGAGGAAACCAAGAGTTGTTCCTTCTAATCTACAGAAGTTTTCTGGGGTTCTTGAAGAGTTTAAGGAAACAAGAAAAGAGATTCATAAAATAAAGGGTATTGTATTAAGGACTCTCGAAATTCAGAAGGCCCCGGTTCGACATCAGTATAGAAGGTTTGTTGGAATTGACTCCTTTCTTCATGAACCTTATGTTCCTATGGCTGTTGACAACAAGGCGTTCGGGGACGATAAAGAATTTTTTAGAGGCCTTAATGTCTAGGAAACTTCTTATGAGAATTTATTCTTGTGTTTTACGAAGGATAACTAGGGTTTGGAATAGCTATTATTGTGAGTACACATAGCTATTGCCAACGATTTCCATCTGGCAATGTTTTTAGATTTATTTATTTAAATTCTAAAGTTTATTTGGAAGATGATTTTGCAGTATTAATCTTTATTGGTTTTATATATTGAAATATATATATATAGTATATGTGTGTTTGCGTCCGTGAACTATGATTGTCCCATATATGTCAAAAGTTAAGCCTATTATGTCATTATGTAAATATTGATGAAGATATGATGAACTTTTGATTGCAAAGATTAAGTCTATTATATGTCTTTATGCAAATATTGATGAAAAATAGAATGAATCTTTGAATATTCCGCGGTATTGGTCTTTCCCTGATCCACTTCTATGTGAAAGTACTGTGTGGCTCCGTAAGTTCTCTTATGTTAAGCATTTACGATTAAATTAATCATGGGTTCTCTTGTGGTTAATTTAATTGAGTTTTATGGATACAAATTCATGTTTCATGTAATTTGTTAATATCCAAAGAAATCCTTCTTTTCTTGTAAAAGTAAGGTCGCTCTTGTTATTCTTTTGGGAATGACATTTTATGGGGGGGAGTTCTTAATTTAACTTGTGCTTAATGCCAAATCTTTGTGGGGAGTGCGGCTGTGGAATATTGTACGAGTTTTCTTATATCTTTATGTTTTCTTTTAGTCATGAAGAATCTCTATGAGAATTTCATTATGATCCCACTAGTTTTCGTACCTTTGCCAATTTATATTGAAAAAAGGGGGAGAATTAATGTGTAGTTCACACTAAAAATACATATGGTTTACGGATAATTATATAAGGAGGAGTGGTTTTCATGTGAGATGGAATTACAACTAAGGGGGAGTGATACATATCACCATAGTATTGTTGTCAAAGTTGTGATACAATTGGACTTTGATGCTGTATAATGATACAATGACACTGTATAACAATGATTGAGAGCTACTATTTTCTCATTGTTATAGCTACGGATCTTCAATAACTATGATGCTGAGTTGAACACGTTCAGAATCACTGGAGTACTTGGAAGTGACGAAGATTTCAAGTAATGTTGAAGAACCAAGGAAATCAAGCATTTGGTTGAGAAGCCACAAAGTTTATTTATTTTGTAATCCATATGTATTGATAGTTTTGTCGCTAAAATTGACAAAGGGCAAGATTGTTAGAGTACTGCTCGGTCGAACTCGCAAGCGTTACTATCTCAAGCTTGTTGTCAAGTTTAGTTGCCAAAATTATAAGTCTTGATTTCTAGTCTACTTATAACTAAGTATTGGATTAGGATAGAAAGTGTAGTATAGCATTAGACTTCACGGCGTTCATCGAATGAAGACGGAGAACTACTAAGGGGAGCTTGTGGAACTTCATCAACAAAAGGTATGTGGAGACTTGAACTCATCTATCACTAAAAAATCTATCTACTTTATCTCCTATTTGAGACAAAAGTCGTATAGCTATATAAACTTTGATTATATACATTTGATATTTCGAGCTGATTTTAACTCGCTTACATATTTCTCGAAATATGTGTTGGTAAGCTTTCGCTTTAACCAAGTTCATCTTATATTCTTGACGAGAGTCAAAAGATGATCATGTGAAAATCTCCTTGTAACATCTTACATGATTTGTGTGAGACAGTCATTTGATGTAGGCTCAGAATGTTTCGTATTGATTATTCGATCACTTGAAAATTGCTTTGAAGCTAAGAGTTTGTGTGAGACAGCTATTGTCATCTTCCGAGAATGTTTCAATGATTGAAATGGGAATTTAGAACATTTAACCATGATTGGATTATAAGCACATCATGCGTACTTGCATATGTGTTGATCCAAGACCGGAACTTAGTATGCATACCCGTATGCGTACTGGTTGGTCAGGTATAGTCCGGGAGCTAGAGTATGCATAGTTGTACGCGTACTGGCAAAGTTAGTTGAAGTCCGGGTACTAGAGTATGCGTACCTGTACGTGTACTGGTTTCAACTGAAGTTTGGAAGTATACGACAGTATGCGTACCCGTTTGCATACTGGGGAACATAGTCCAAGTCCGGCTACTTAGGTATGCGTACCCGTTTGCATACTTGAGTGGGTTATGTTCTAAAATCGGTTTGTTCATGAACTAATATACGTATATAATAAGGAATGTAATCTTTTACAAACCGTGGCTATAATGTTCATGAATTAATTCGAGTGAATCAAAATCGATTTTGCTTCAATTGTGTCTTGTATACTTCTATGAGAATATAAACAATTGAACAACTCCAGAACTAGTTTCATTTGAGTCATTTGAACTTGTTATGGTTAAGATGAATATGGTTGATATGAAAGTGTTCATATGGCTAACTTCGGTAAACTATTGTTGAGCCAACAAGGTGTACACGTTTAGGTACGGTTACCCATATCTAAATGAAGTTATTTTTCATTTGTATGTAACAAGCTAAGTTCGATCTAACGGTTGAAAGATATTAGCTTGAGTCTAATCAGGTTTTTTATCTAACGGTGAATATTGAATGCTTTGTTACCAAGGTAGCATTAATTGCAAACCTTGATTTGAAGACTATATAAAGGAGAACTCTAGCAACTGGGAAACCTAATCCCCACACCTCATGTGTGATACTAGTTGCGACTATTGTCGATTTTCCTTTAACCTTAGGTTTTTCACGAAACCCTGTAGGTTAACAACTTGAAGACTTCATTGGGATTGTGAAGCCAAACCCAACTATTTTCTCTGTAGTTGCGTGTTCTGATCTTGCTATTTTCTATCATATTGAGTACTATCTTCTTTAAGATTTGCTCGAGATTTATTCTCCGATAGGCAAGATAAAAAGTAGTCACAAACATCCTCGTCTCATCGTTTTAGATTCCACAATATCTTGTTTCGCTACCATACGATTAAGATTTTTGTGAGGTGATTGATATTAGGCTGTCCTTCGGTAATATAAGTACGGTATATCAATTGGTTCCTGTTCACCTTGATTTATCAAAAGACGGAACAAAAACTTATGGGTATTTTTGTGGGAGACAGATTTATCTATTCAATAGACTTTTCTGTGTGAGACAGATTGGTTTATCAAGTCTTCCACTTTGGGTCGTAGCAACTCTTAGTTTTGGGTGATATCAGCTACGGGAATCAAGTGCGTAGAGTCCTGTTGGGAGTCAGACGCGTAAGGAACGCGACTGTACCTTGATCAGTGTGAGATTGGTTAGGGCTCAACTACATTCCAGTCCGAAGTTAACTTGGAGTAGGCTAGTGTCTGTAGCGTCTTAATACAGTGTGGTGTTCAAATCTGGACTAGGTCCCGGGGTTTTTATGCATTTGCGGTTTCCTCGTTAACAAAATTTCTGGTGTTTGTGTTATTTCTTTTCCGCGTTATATTTTTATATAATTGAAATATCACAGGTTGTGCGTAAGTTCAATCAATTTTAAATCTTACCTTTGGCTTGTTGATTAAATTGATTGGCATTTGGATATTGGTTTTTGATACCGTCCAAGTTATTTCTTGTATTCAATCAGGCTCGTAAATTCCTATTTGTTTGATTGCAGATTGAATTAAGAAATAGAGATATAACTCTTGGATATACTTTTCTTAAGATTGAGACTGACTTTTAGTTGATTCTCTTGAAAGTATATTGGAGTTAGTCCATACAGATTACTAAGCGAAATATTGGGTGTGGTTGTTAGACCCCCGTTTTTTAAGCACGCATTAGTTAAAACCGATTCAACCTTTCTCTGGTAAAGGTTGCTCTTTGTTATTATTCTTTTGTTCTTGCGAGAGGATAACAACATACTGGGGGAGAGTTCTAACTTGAACTTGCGCTTAATGATATATCTTTTTGGGGAGAAGAGGATGCGAAATCTGAGGTAACGAATTTGTTAGTTAATCTTTTTCCTGTTTAAGAAAAGCCTGCTTATATTGCATATATTTTGCCTTTGCTTGACAAAATTTCGGTAAAATTGATTTGTATTCCATTATGTGTGTATGGATGTGTGTGTGTGTGTAATTCAATTGTTTCCGGTTAAGAAAAACTGTGTCAATTTATTTGGCTTATTTTTTGGTATCTTCTTTATTGTTTGATATCAAGTGTTTTTGCTTAACGAAATTTCTGTGCAATTGCGGTGCTATAATGTCATATTTGTTTCAATTGCTTCCGGTTAAGAAAATAATTGTGCAAGTAAATTTATTTTGATTTGTATGTATTGTTTATGGCTTAACGAAATACGAGATCATTTGTTTAGTCCAATTCGATTCCGGATAAGAGAAACTAGGTTAATTTTGATCTTAGTTAGACTTATCAAATTGAAGGATTCGGTTATTCAAGTCTAATCGAATGCCTTGACAAGAAATACTAGTTAACTAACCTAGTACTTGTCTTGTCTAAAGTGAAAGGTCTAAGTTATTGTCTAAATAATTAGAACCTGATGAGAGAAATAAAGTTAATTCTGATCTTTATTTTGGTCTTATCTAAATAAGCGATTGTATGTTTACAATCGGTTTAAAAAGGGAACTAAGTTTCTTAGTCAATTTGTTAAACTATTAGGAAAAATTGCTTCGGGCAATTTTTTCCTTGATAACATATTAAAACTAAATTACTTGTAGTTTCAGTTTTGATATTGGTTATCTAAAGTGGTACGTGAAACCTTCGTGCTTAACTCTTATAGGTTGTACAAGTCTTTAGATTTGTAAGATCCTTTCGGTTTGACCTTTATTTGCTTGAACCTTTGTCATTTTGTGACAAAAAGGGGGAGAAATATATGGAGTAAACAAGTGATTTGCAATCACTAAGGAAAGGACAATTATGCTTAAACGTTATATCTAACAAAAGAGTAAAGCATTGACTAAGGGGGAGCAACATATCATATTTCTGTTGTAGTTATCTTAACTAAAAAAGGGGAATAACAAAGATGTTCGGATTGAAAATCTACCTATCTTACCTTTAGAGGGAGTATTAGCTTTGTTATTCAAATGTCAACAACGACATTTATTAATTGAATATGTGTATGTTTTTGTGCTGTTGAAACTTGGAATCAAGCGTATGTATAATGAATTTTTGTAATTTGTTTATCCATATGTATTAAGAGTTTTGTCACTAAAATTGACAAAGGGGTAGATTGTTAGAGCATAGCTCGGTTGAACCCACCAAGCGTTGGTATGTCAAGTTTGGTTGTCATATTTTAGTAAATCAAAACTCATCTAAGAGTCGCTTGATTATATACTAGAGACAACTTCGTATAGGTTAGCTAGAAAGTCTAGGAATATGAGACATACAATTATTACTCGAAGACCTGAAGAACGTGAAGAAGTAACGAACTACAACGACGACATCATCCTTCCTCTTGAGGTTAGTAATATTGTATTGAACTGTTTTATTCCTAACGTATCTTTCAAGTCGTGATATATTGAAAACATAACTGCGAAGCTGTGAATGATTATTTTACTCTAGTAGTGAGACATGATCATATGATCATAGTGTTAAGGAATTAGACTACGAAGTATAAGCTTATCTTTTGAACTTCGTAGATATGACATCGACATAATCGTATGAATGCTATTGTGATTATGTGTATGGGTAAAGGTGAAGATTTCATCCTAGGAAACAATGTTTACATTTGTTTAAAGGAAGTACATTCATGAACTTGTTTTATGAATCGAAAGAGAAATCGCTAGGCTTATTGGTAATGTTATTCATTACATATCTTTGGATTACCAATATGTGTGAGTTAGTAGAACCGATCATAACTTGTTATGTATCTTGGTATAACTAATCACAGTGCCTGACTTATGATTTGGTATGACTAGTTTTTATTAATTAGTTTAACTGATCCTAAGTAATCACCTGAGATGGTATGATCGATATTTGTAATTGGTGTGACTGATCCTAGTAATTGGTGTGACCGATCACAAAAGAATTGTGTAATCGATCCTTGTAATTGGTGTAACAGGTTCTAGTAATTGGTGTAACCGATCCTAGTGACTTGTGTAACCGATCACAAGCAATACCATGAGTATATGGTAACCGGTCCTGGTAATTGACGTAACCGATCATGATAACTGGCATAACCGGTCCCGGTAACTGACATAACCGGTCCTGGTAACTTGTGTGTTCGATCACAAGTAATACATATTAAGGTATAACTGATCCCAGTGATTGGTAGAACCGATTTAACCCATGATTGTGATTTGATATTTGATCAATCACATAGTTGTCTTGGAATACAGATGAACCAATTCTAAACTTGGAATATGAAAGAGGATTTACAAAGAAAAGATGTCAACATACTTTGAACACGAACAATAACTCTTATCTGTTATTGTTCAAAGTTATTCCTTAATTACTCAAGGAGATCCCGGTCTGAAATAAATTAAGAATCTTTTAATTAAGGTTGTTAGTTTTATATGCTTTAATTACCAGCAATTAAATGCATATCTCTAGAGAATAAAAATTAGTAATGTGCATTTACTAATTGGAGATTTTCTTTTGAGAGATTTCGGAAAATATTGGACAAAGCATTTCCAGGAATTATGATAACCGATTTGGGCATTTATTGCATATCTTAAGAATATTTCGGTTTTGGAAATTCCTTAGTGTCCAAACATCCTTGGTCTATAAATACCTAAGTTTGCATTTCTAGCAAACTATCCTAAGAGCCAGGCAAACTTTATCTTTTTGTTGTTTCTGGTGGAGCCGTTTATCCGGAGAGGAAAGTACCCTAATTAGGCGAAATCTCTTACGACCGCTCGTTTAAAGACTTCTGTGGGATCAAGAAGCTCTACGAGTACCGTTGGTGGGAAACTAGATAATTGCAGTTTATTAGTTTTCGATTGATTTGATTGACTAACGGTTGTTGAACTTTGATTGCACCTAGTTTGTTTATTCTTGAGAATCTTCTCTTCTGATATAAGATTCACTCAAACTAGATTGAAGTGTCGACGGGATCTTTAGAACTATTTGTAGATCAAAAGACATCTTGTGATAATCCATTGTTAACAGACTCCGTTCTGTGCGTGATTGATCACAAGAGATTCAAGTGGTGTTGTGTAGCTGTAATTGAAGATTAAAGAAGATTTGAAGACGAATAAGATTTCTTATTGGTTTCTCATATCTTTGTGTAGCTGTTTGAGGGTAAAAACTGGTTCTGCTGTTTTTTTGTAAATTTGGGTGTGTTGATAAGAAACGAATTAGTACCCTAAACAAATGCACTGCATGGGAGTACTTTTAGATTCGAGAGATCAATCTGTAAGACTCTGTCCTAAACCAAGAAATGGTCGTTCCAGATTCAATTCGGTCACAAAGTGAAGGAGAAGGGTTGATCTTAGGGAGGGAAGCGAAGAAGGTGTTTTAGATCAGAATGTTGAATAATGAAGGTGTGGCTGTTTTATGACTTGTATCAGAATATGGTTTCTGGATACTTGTGTTGATAACACTTGTTCTTTTGAAATAGATTAAAAACCTATTTATACAAGTCATTGAGCACACCCTGATCTCATAGGAAGTGGAGGAAGTTAATTAGTGGAGAAGTGGAGTTGTGCGGAAAGTGGTGATCATCGTGTTTCCGTTATGAGGGAAGACTGGTCACACTCTCACCCACTACTCTCATTACTTGTTAACCGCCCGTCCTTTCCTGACACTTTCACGTAATGGGCGCGTTGCACGCCGCACGTTGTAAACCGCCAGACCAATACCCTAGTGAGTATCCCCCAGTTCGTGACATGTTTGATGTCTTGAGTAAATGGGTCAAGTCGTGAGACTTGCTGCTAAAAGCAGCACGTAGTGCTTCTTAGGTCAAACAATAAAATTGTTCGTGAAATCAGTGTTTATGAATCATCGTTTATAATCGATGCGTATAAAGCATTGTTTATAGTCGATGTGCATAAAGCATCATTGTTTTAAAGATCGCCTAAATTAGTCACGAGTCGACCGTCTTAAAAGAAAAGCGTGACCGGGCACCTTTGGGCGATCGTTTGGTAGCTATAAGGGTGAGTTACTGCTTGGTCGATCACTCCCTGTAGGCGAGTGGCGGATGGTAGCCATTCTAAAATCCTACCGGTTGATCTAAACTGGATATGGATCACTCAAATTGGTTAGCCAAGTTGAATGGCTGAGATGATTTGTGGCAGTTAATGACTGCTGTTGAGGCGCACGAAGGGCCATCTTTGGGTGATCGTTTGAGGATCACATAGGCTAGTAATAGCTTGGCCGATTGCTCCTCATGTGAGGGGGTGGTCGGTGATCACAGCGTCGCGCTATCGGTTATCTAACATCTGATCTAAACCGTCCGACCAAGCTAGCGAAGTTGGATGCACGAGATGGTTTGTGGCAGCTATTTGTTGCCGTTGATTCAAATTAGGGTTTGGAAGCCGTGTGGCCAACCCTAATTTGGCTGATCGAATGAAAGCGTTGGGCGCTAGTTTGAGAAGGCCAATCAGCCATGTGCAAAGATGTACCGCTAGTGTGCACGCTGACATCTCTTGGGCCATCTAAAATTAGATCTAAGCCATTCGATTTGGCTGGCAAAGATGGGCAGTCATGATTGATTTGTGATAGTAACATACTGCCGCAAACACAAATTAGGGTTTCAAAGCAGCCGCGTCTGCCCTAGTTCGATCGAATGGTTTGATGCGTCATTGACTTGCCATGAGCAAGTCGATCGATTGGGAAGAAAATTGGGCCGCCGGTGAACACATTGGTGCCTCTTTGATCGTTCGAGATGTGATCTAAGCCGTCCAACTTGGACGGATGCGATGGGTTTTTAGACCCTTTTTGTCGGTCTTAGCTCGTTTGAGCTTGTTTTTCCAATAGCGCAATCACCCACATTAGAGTTAATCGTTCGAAGGCATTGCGGATGTACTAGATGGGATCTGTTCAGTCGGGATGCTAGTGGGCCCGCTGACGGTCATTGTGATGATTGCCTAATTCTGCCAGTAGTAGGCAAGGCTTGTTGAATTGCGTGGCCAAATTATGTGGCCGTGATTATTTTTTGAGACTGACATGCACAGTCTTGATTTTCCTTAAGGAATTTAAACGCGTTCGATCGCGCTATCTTTTAATCAAAAAGTGTGTAAACACGCTAATCTCTTTATCAGAGAGTAGTGTAGCTTACGTGAGTGTTTTCATGCAGGTCTCAATACTGACACTTCGGGAGATTCATGCTACTCCGATGCGAGTGAACATTAATCATCATGTCATGCCAATATTGAGAGTTCGGCTGGGAAAATAACATAGGAAAATACCAGGAAGGTCATGCATTAGCGAATAATGCAATAGGTTAAAATTTACAGAATATCTGGGATTGTTGCTTCACGCACCATTCTGGATAAATTTCATAAATATGTTGAATTGCTCAATACATATGTAAGCGAAAAGGTTTATGCACTCATCACTTTCAAATAACTTTCGTTCCTTTGCAGGATGACAGCGCATTACATACAAGGTTTTACAATTTTAGCCCTGAACTAAAAAACCACCGTCAACATTAAGTCCCCTGCTTAGCACGTAATAGCGACGTTGTTGCGGGGTAAGCACTAGATGGTGACAGAAGAAGAAATTCACAAGAGAAGTTCGGCGTACATTACCAGGATAGAGGCTGGCTCGGTTCTTGAGCAAGATACGTTTCTTTTCAGTATACGTCAGTTATCTTCAGGTAGATAAGTATCTATTTGATTGTTATCCCGCGTCTAAAGCCTTTATTCACGGCAGGTAGAGACTCCTTTTCTTCCCGGGATCCTGCTGGTTTGTGGAATATAAAGAGAAGCGTTTGAGCCTTTCTTCCCACACCGATCATTACAGAATTGCAATCTTCTTCATTCCATGTATTGCTCCATATGTCTCATGTAATTTGATTTTTGATTTTTTTTTTATCGATTGTTGATATAATCATGATGCCTCTTCGCAGTATATGATGGGAACTGCCGGTGATGATTAATCTTCAACTTCTCCAGAGAAGAGTTTTGAAGTTGACAAACCCAGGGCTAACGCATTCGAGGAGGTGATGGTAAAAATAGATTATCCGTTTTGCGAAGCTGGTCGTGCTATACAGGGTATGTCTCTTGTGCACTTATACGTCGTTCGAGAACGTGTTCAAGATTTTCTGGCTTCAGTTAGTATGGAGGAGAAGTTGAGACGTGATGAAGCGTCTCAGCGTGATGAAGTGTCTCATACCCCGAGTGCCAGGGCTGAAAGATTCGCGGCTCGATTGAAGCGGCGGAGGGTTGAGCATAAGCAATCTCCATGTGGGAATAAGTATGATTACCCTATTCATAATGGGATCATAATTCTCGATTCCGATGTGGACGAACCGGAGCATCCTCAAAAGACTGTTGGGGCAGTTTATGAAAAGGATGTCGGTGCATCTTCCGAGGAAGAGGTTGAAGTAGCTTATGTAGAGGATATCGAAGCGACTGCTGGAGGGAACAAAGTGGCTGCTGGGGAGAACATGGGAGCAGCATATGGAGAAGATGTTGAAGCAGCTCCCAAGGAAGATGTTGAAGCGTCTCCTGGAAGGAACATTGAAGCAGCTGCTGAGAGAGGTGTTGAAGCGGCGTCCGAAGGGGAAGTCGAGGCGGCTTCTGGAGAGGATATGGGGGCGCCTTATGAAAAAGATGTTGAAGCAGACTCCAACAACGGCTTTGGTGAAGGCGTTGTTGATCCCGCTGATAATTAGATTTCCCACTTTGCTATTTCTTTTCAACATCTTTTCGTAGCTTGTAGACATTTTTGGTATTTAGTTGTTTTTCTGTTTATGTGGTTGGAGCTTGAACCTTATCAAATAATAGTTCTTTTATTCATGTTATCTTGATACTCTAGTTGTAGCGCTCTCTAGTAAGGTTTCGATAGAATCTCCCTATTCCACTGAGGTGCGGTCGATGGGAACGCGACACTCGGTGATGTGTTTTCCTTTTATGTGACCGGATATCACTTCCATGACAACTGCATATAACCCACATAATGATAGCTCGAAGTAGAGGATGCAATGATAGAAATTAAGGATTGACCACGAACCTGTCCACCTCCAATTGATAGCGCATTGCAATCCATGTGGTGATTGAGGGGCTGCTTCATCGTTGAAACAGGCTGCACTTCAGGGTACAAAAGGCACTTTCCTTAAAAATCACACACTGATCGCTTGACAATTTCCTTGCCCCTTTTTTTCTTCTTCACGTACTCTCCTTTTCGGTGTTTCTTGAAAGATATGAGATGTTTCTTTTAGGGTTTTGTCTTTCTGGTTTGAATTGACGGGTAATGATTAGAGTTTAGGCTTACTCGAGACTTTGTGTCATGATTCAGGAGTAAAGAGATCTCTAAAAGGAAACGATACTTCGATTAACTGACAAATTGAAACCCTAATTATGAATGCAAGCAGTGCAATCATTTTGGAGGAATTACAAATATTGCATGAAAAGGGAAATTGCTAGAGAAAATACTAAAGAGAATGCTGGAGGAAAAGGTAACACACAGCGTTTTAGGTATTGAAAGGTTTGAGCCATCGTGAGTGAATTGTCACGCCTTCCAGTTTGTCGGCATTGATGAGCTTGCAGTAACCTCCTAAGATAACGTCTGCCACTAGGTACGGCTCGTCTTTCCCTTCTGTAGGTGAATCAGGCTGAGTGGTAACTTTCACTACCATATCTCCAACTTGGAATGGATTTGGGCGTTGCGCCATTACTTTCCCAGATTCCTTATCTTTAACTGTGACAGCTTCTAAACTCTTGATAAAATACTTGAAAGGATCGGCATCCCTTTCACATCTCCTGGTAACGGCTGGGTTGATAATCGGATCGAGTCCCCAAGCTTTGACGGGAGGAGAAGTGCTTGGTTGCAGAAAAGGTTGTTCAATAAGACTTACTTGGGTTCGGAATCTTCGAATGTACATCGATGGGCTCTCTCCAGGTAGTTGTGTTACATTGGAAAGTTGTTGATACGGCAACAAATGATCTTCGGGGTTGGATGGCTTGTTGTAAATCCTTTCAGGCATAGACACTGGCAAAGGACACACTCCTAGCCTTGCTTTGTTGTCGTACACCCACGAACGGCCCAGAATCAATCATAGTTCGGGCATTCTTTAACAATATGAAACTTGCCGCATGTTAGAGCATCTCCTACCTTGATTTCGAGAATAATGTACCTGTAAGCATCCTTTGATTCTCCTTCTGCACCTTTAATCACAGTTGGGCAGTGAACAGCTTCTTTCTTTGAAATCTTCGCAGCTCTCAGAGTCTTGATAGTGATAATATTGAAATCAGATGCTGCATCAATCAGTATGCTGTCAAACTCGACATCCTTTAAGTGAGCGGTGGTCAGGAGTCCTCAGTTGCATTTGTTAGTCTTGCTTTCCAGGAGAGATTTGGGTTTGGGAGTGACTTCTCTGACTGGAAACAGACGTTCGCCTGATACAACACGGTTGAGGGCTCCAAACATGTCTTGACGCTGCGACTTGGAGAAGTACAGAATTTCACATAAATGGTCCATCATAGACTGCACAGTTTTGTGGACGGAGTCCCCAGAAATC
The DNA here is from genome assembly GCA_023531105.1 of Papaver atlanticum. Lineage (NCBI taxonomy): Eukaryota > Viridiplantae > Streptophyta > Magnoliopsida > Ranunculales > Papaveraceae > Papaver > Papaver atlanticum. Next base: position 120,462 of record JAJJMB010009234.1, on the reverse strand, counting down.
ATGTAACTCCTGACAGGAAGAGGGTCCCTGTAAACTCCTTCATTTCCTAATTGAAATTCTCTTGCATCCATCTTCTCTTTGAAAATGCGCTTCAATTTGTTGTAGTCACTGGTTGGGTGGTTGACAAACCTATGGTAACGACAATATTTGGGATTTGCCATCTCTTCTTCGGTTGGCGGACGTCGGAGAGGATGTAGCTTGATGGCGTCATCTTGAATCCATGCTTCCAGGAGTTCAATGACTTCATCAATTGGAAATGGGAAATCTGGAGCAGCATCTCAAGTTCCTTGTTGTTGCACAAGCGTCTTAGCCGCAGCTTTCCGGGATGGAGTTGTCTGCGCTGGTGCTGTACGCTTGGGTTGTTGTTCCGCTTCTGGAGCTTTCGTTTTCCCTCCTTCACCTACTACGCTTACAGAGGGACCAATGTTATATTGCTTGTTGATGAGGCGCCTATTTCCTCGAGTTTTGCGTGCATCTTCACCCATGGCCTGTCTGGTTCTTTCTAACAGCGCTGCTGCAGTTGTGGGTGACCGCTTAGCAGCTTCATGGAGTTCAGAGAACGTCTAGAAACGCAGGTTTTCCAACAAAGCACGATAGATGGGAACCATGCCGTTAATGCATGACTCAACCAACTGTTGTTCGGTCACATTTGGGTCATGACAATCCAATGCTTGAATTCTGAATCTCTTGACATAATCATTTGGATGTTCATTGTTTCGTTGAAACATTCTCCCTAAGTCTGAGAAAGTGATTTGCTCAGGCACGAAGAAATACTTCTTGTAGAAAGCGGTGACCATCTCGCACCAGTTGGATATGTTGTTTGGTGCGATATTGTTGTACCAGGTATACGCTCTTCCGGTAAGCGACTTTGAAAATTCTTTTAGGCGGAGGACATGATTGTATTCGTGTTCTCCTAAGGATTCCATAAAGAGAGAGATGTGTTCACGAGCGTTACTAGTGCCATCATAGAGGGAAAACTGAGGAGAGGAGTATCCTCTCGGGAGAGGAACCCTTTGCACATCAGGAGGGTACGGAGGTTGGTGCTGGTGCATGTCCACCGGGTTTTCTTTGCCTCGATTTTGGAGGAGACGCTCCAGGTCCTCACGTGTAATGAAGTTGGACGGCTGATTCCTTTCCCGTGTGCGTTCAGGAGCAATACGAACTTCCTCATTTATGAAGGCACGCCCTGTTGAAGTGCTTACACTAGGAGTGTTAAAAGTACTCCTCGTTGGCTCCATGGGTTGACGCGTCTCTTGTGGTAGTCGCTTCGTTAGCGTCTTGAGGAAAGTGAGTACCTCTTTCTGAGTTGTAGCCATGTCCATTTAAGCCTTAGCAAGAACTTCTTGTCTTTCCATCAAATCGACAATGGTGATAGGGGGTTGGATTTCTATGGCTCCTCCGGTCTCTCGTCCTGATGAATAAATGGTGGCAGCCCTGGTGATAATTGGAGGTGTCATGCTTGAAGAAATATTAGGAGTAGCAGCGGCTCTGGCTCTGGTTCTGGCTCTGGTAATAGGAGGCGTCACGCCAGAGGGGATGCTTCCGGCGTTACTGGTGTTGGTGCTAGAGGATGTAGCACCATGCGATGTGTTGACTGTGCTGGCAGGTGGTACATTGGTGTTAACTGCAGGGATATTGGCACCAGGAGTGTTATCAGCGCCTGCAGCATCAGGGTTGGTAACTGACCAAGACCTAAGATCTACCGTCTTGAATTTGAGAAAACTGAAATGAAATTGAAAATTAATCTTGTAACCGAGAGATTAATCTCCCACTGTGGTCGCCAGTTGTTTGAGGGTAAAAACTGGTTTTGCTGTTTTTTTGGTAAATTTGGGTGTGTTGATGAGAAACAAATTAGTACCCTAAACAAATGCACTGCATGGGAGTACTTTTAGATTCGAGAGATCAATCTGTAAGACTCTGGCCTAAACCAAGAAATGGCCGTTCCAGATTCAATTCGGTCACAAAGTGAAGGAGAAGGGTTCATCTTAGGAGGGAAGCGAAGAAGGTGTTTGAGATCAGAATGTTGAATAATGAAGGTGTGGCTGTTTTATGACTTATATCAGAATATGGTTTCTGGATACTTGTGTTGATAACACTTGTTCTTTTGAAATAGATTGAAAACCTATTTATACAAGTCATTGAGCGCACCCTGATATCATAGGAAGTGGAGGAAGTTAAGTAGTGGAGAAGTGGAGTTTGCGGAAAGTGGTGATCATCGTGTTTCCGTTATGAGGGAAGACTGGTCACACTCTCACCCACTACTCTCATTACTTGTTAACCGCCCGTCCTTTCCTGACACTTTCACGTAATGGCCGCGTTGCACGCCGCATGTTGTAAACCGCCAGACCAATACCCTAGTGAGTATCCCCCAGTTCGTGACATGTTTGATGTCTCGAAGAAATGGGTTAAGTCGTGAGACTTGCCGCTAAAAGAAGCACGTAGTGCTTCTTAGGTCAAACAATAAAATTGTTCGTGAAATCAGCGTTTATGAATCATCGTTTATAATCGATGCATATAAATCATTGTTTATAGTCGATGTGCATAAAGCATCATTATTTTAAAGATCGCCTAAATTAGTCGTGAGTCGACCGTCTTAAAAGAAAAGCGTGACAGTGCACCTTTGGGCGATCGTTTGGTAGCTCTAGTGGTGAGCTTCTGCTTGGTCGATCACTCCCTGTGGGCGAGTGGCGGATGGTAGCCATTCTAAAATCCTACCGGTTGATCTAAATTGGATCTGGATCGCTCAAATTGGCTAGCCAAGTTGAATGGCTGAGATGATTTGTGGCAGTTAATGACTGTTGTGGAGGCAGCACGAAGTATTGTTGTCAAAGTTGAGATAAAGTATTGACTAAGGGGCAATGATACATATCACCATAGTATTGTTGTCAAAGTTGTGATACAATTGGACTTTGATGTTGTATAATAATACTATGACACTGTATAACAATGATTGAGAGCAACTGTTTTCTCATTGTTATAGCTACAGATCTTCAACAACAATGATGCGGAATTGAACACATTTGGAATCATTGGTGTACTTGGAAGTGACAAAGATTTCAAGTAATGTTGAAGAACCAAAAAGATCAAGCAGTTGGATGAGAAGCTACAAAGTTTATTTATTTTGTAATCCATATGTATTGATAGTTTTGTCACTAAAATTTACAAAGGGGGAGATTGTTAGAGCACTGCTCGGTCGAACTCGCAAGCGTTGCTATCTCAAGCTTGTTTGTCAATGTTAGTGATCAAAACTATAAGTCTTGATTTCTAGTCTACTTATAGTAATGTCTCGGACTAGGATAGATTGTGTAGTTGAGCATTACATTTCACGGCGTTCATCAATTGAAGACGAAAAACTACTAAGGTGAGCTTGTGGAACTTCATCAACAAAAAGGTATGTGGAGACTAAAACTCATCTATCACTTGGAAATTCTATTTCTACTCTATCTCCTATATTGAGACAAAAGTCGTATTACTATATAGTTGTCGATTATACACATTTGAGATTTCGAGCTGAGTTTAACTCGCTTATATATTTCTCGGAATATGTGTTGGTAAGCTTTCGCTTCAACCAAGTTCATCTTATATTCTTGACGAAAGTCAAAGGATGATCATGTGAAAATCGCCGAGTAACATCTTACATGGTTTGTGTGATACAATCATTTGGTGTAGACTTGGAATGTTTCGTTATGATTATTTCAATAACTTGAAAATTGCTTTGATGCTAATAGTGTGTGAAAACGACTATTGTCATCCTCTAAAAAAGTTTCAATGATTGAAATAAGAGTTTAGAATACTTAACCATGATTGGATTATAAACATAGTGTGCATTCTTGCATGTATTTTATCCATGACCGGAACTAAAGTATGCATACCCGTATGCGTACTTCTAGTTGTGAAATTCCGTGTACCAAGTACACATACCGGTACGCATACTTGAGTAAGGTATAGGTCCGGTAATTTCTGCTGGGATTTGGAAGTGAACTAAGTATGCGTACCCGTTTGCATACTGGCAAACCCAAACTCAGACCGGCTACTTAAGTATGCGTACCCGTTTGCATACTTGAGTGGTTAAATTTCTAAAATCGGTTGGCTCATGAACTAATACATTTATATATTAAGGAATGCATTCTTTGCAAACCGTGGCTATAATGTTCATGAATTGATTCGAGTGAATCAAACCGATTTTGCTTCAATTGTGTTCTTGTATACTTCTATGAGAATATAGCAATTGAACAACTCTTTAACTAGTTTCATTTGAGTCATTTGAACTAGTTATGGTTAAGATGAATAAGGTTGATATGAGAGTGTTCATATAGCTAACCTCGGTTAACTACGGTTGAGCCAACATGGTGTACACGTTTAGGTACGGTTACTAAACCTAAATGAGGGTACATTTCATTTGTGTATAACAAGCTAAGTTCGATCTAACGGTTGAAAGATATTAGCTTGAATCTAATCGGGTTTTCATCTAATGGTGAATATTGAATGCTTTGTTACCAAGGTAACTTAGATTGCAAACCCTGATTTGAAAACTATATAAAGGAGAACTCTAGCAACTGGGAAACCTAATCCCCACACCTCCTGTGTGATACTAGTTGTATAAGCTAGAGTCGATTCTCCTTTAACCTTAGGTTTTTCACGAAACCCTGTAGGTTAACGACTTAAAGACTTCATTGGGATTGTGAAGCCAGACCCAGCTATTTTCTCTGTAGTTGCGTGATCTGATCTTTCTGTTTCTATCGTGTTTGAGTATTATCTTCTTTAAGATTGGCTCGAGATTTAATCTCCGATAGGATGAATAAAAAGTAGTCACAAACATCTTCGTCTCATAGTTTGTGATTCCACAATATCCTGTTTTGCTACCATACGAATTGTGAGGTGATTGATATTTCTAGGCTGTTCTTCGGGAATATAAGTCCGGTATATCAATTGGTTCCTGTTCACCTTGATTTATCAAAAGGCGGAACAAAACTCGTAGGTATTTCCGTGGGAGACAGATTTATCTATTCCTATAGACTTTTCTGTGTGAGACAGATTGTTTATCAAGTCTTCGACTTTGGGTCGTAGCAACTCTTGGTTGTGGGTGAGATCAGCTAAGGGAATCAAGTGTGTAGTATCCTGCTGGGATCAAAGACGTAAGGAGTGCAACTGTACCTTGAATCAGTGTGAGATTGATTAGGGTTCAACTACAGTCCAGTCCGAAGTTTATTGGTAGTAGGCTAGTGTCTGTAGCGGCTTAATTTAGCGTGGTGTTCAAATCTGGACTAGGTCCGGGGGTTTTTCTGCATTTGCGGTTTTCCTCGTTAATAAAATTCTGGTGTCTGTGTTATTTCTTTTCCGCATTATATTTTGTTATATAATTGAAATATCACAGGTTCGCCTCAAAGATGTTGAAGTGAATGACCTCTTCATCGAACTCCATAGTCAAGGTACCATTGTGGACATCAATCTTCGTTCTAGCGATGCTCATAAATGGTCTACCCAACAGTAAAGGTGTAGACGAGGATGCATTTTCATCAGTCATGTCTAGAACATAGAGATTCACAAGAAATATTAGTCCTTTTACCTACACCAAAACATCCTCAACAATCCCTTTCACGTACACATTAGATTTATCGGCAAGTTGAATAACTATGCTGGTTTTCTTGAGAGGGCTAAGATTTAAAGCATCATAAATTGAAGTAGGCATAACATTAATAGATGCTCCTAAATATAGCATAGCTTTTGTAGACCTTGTTTTACCAATAGTGTATGGAATAGTGAAACTACCGGATCCTTCAATTTAGGAGGGGTTTCTTTTGAAGATACGCCAAAGCATTCTCCCCCACACTCATTACTTTATTATTGGTTATCTTGCGTTTATTAGTGTACAATTCCTTCAAGAACCTGGCATCACGAGGAATTTTCCTAATTACTTCAATGAGTGGAATATTCACTTGTACCTTCTTAAAAACATCCCAAATATCCCTATCTTGTTCCACCTTCCTATTAGCTTTAATGAACCTGTCAGGAAAAGGTAGATGAGGAACATAAGTAGAAACAAGAGGTTTAGACTTAGATTTAGTTACCTCGGGAGTTTGGGGAAAATCAACATTCTTTTCCTTCAAAACCGGTTCCTTTGGGGTTTCTTCTTTACCCATGGGTTGAGAAAATAGCATTGACTTGCTCTACATTCTCATAAACTTGGCGTGATAGTTTTACAACCACGGCGGTAATTTGTTGCATCATTGTTGTCATATTGCTCATCTGTTGACGTAACTCTGTAATCTCGTCAACTTGATTAACTCCCTTGATAGGTGGCTCCAGTCTACGGCTTGAGAGATTGTTGAGGATTTGTTACCATGTTCTCAATCAACTCTTTAGCTTGTGATACTGTCTTTTTCATTAAAGTACCACCACTTGCAGCGTCAAGAAGATTTCTGTCACTTGGTAATAAATCATCGTATAAATACTAGATAATCAATGCATCGCTGAATTGATGATGCGGGCAACTAGCCACCAATCTCTTGTAATGTTCCCAACATTCATACAATGTTTCTCCTTCCATCTGCGTAATTCCACTTATCTCTTTACGAATTTGAGTCGCTTTGGATGTAGGAAAATGCCTATCTAGGAAAAGTTTCTTCAATGTTGTCCATGTTGTAATACTACCAGGCGGTAAGTAATATAATCGATCTTTAGCTGCACCAAGTAAAGAGAAAGGAAAAGCACGCAACATTCTTTCATTTGCATTATCCCCATTAGGTGTCATGTTTGTGATTAACCATTGGAAATCCATAAGATGCTTGTTTCAATCTTTCGACGTAAATTCGTGGTATCTGACTGATCAACCTGGTTTAATATCAAACGTGAAAGTTGCTTCAATACACCATTGTTATTGGTCCAACTTATGAGAAGCTAGCTCCTTGAGTGTACGATTTGCGTCACCCATTGCTTTTTCCGGTTTGTCTTTCAGTAAGATGCCTGAAACACAATTCTCAAAACGGAATTAAAAACTAAAACAAGAATAAGAAACCAAAACAAAATAACAACTGCTGCCTCCCCGGTAGCGGAGCCAAAATTTGATCGTTGTCATATGCGCCAAAAGTAAATTCACTTTCTCACTTCAACAAGATACAAATTAAGTATGTGGTAAGAAAGAGTTTGTTCCACGGGAGGCTATTGTTATTCGATTTCAATTTCCTAAGTACCAGGGGAGATTTTTTTGATTTTATCAATGCAATAAAACTAAATCAAAAGCAATGAAATAATTGGAAGTAATCAATAAGATGAAGATATTGGTCTAGGGGTTGTATCATTCACAAACGTGTATTTTTATCAATAACTAAAATTTGTAATTTAATCTCTCATTTGTCAAAAGTCCTAGGATATCTTGATTGCAAGAATATCCCGTTAATTTCCTCATTTCATCACAAACACATTAAAAGATGCACATGTGAATTCTACCTAGAAAGTAACCTAAAGTGTAAAAGCACAATTAAGTTTAACTCCCTAAGAGCACTAAGTTCTATGAAATAAGACTAATCAATGTAATCAAACGTGTAAAAACACTAATCCGATTTAACAAAAGTTATGATTCATATGTGATTATAAAAATGTATCACTACAAGTAATAACCATACCATGCTACTTATAATCAGGAATTGACAACTTTTACGTATTGAAAACCCTAATATAGCTTTAGAGATGAAAACAAATCTAATTGATTCCTGTCCCAACCAAACTAGCATTCAAATCATATGACAATATAAATGATAAATCATAAACAACAAAGTTGAGACAAAGCTAATTCATTAAATCAAATATAGCTACTCATAGCTATGAAGTTCATCAACATAATAAATGAATAAAAGAAGATGAAAAATAAATCAAACTCTAGTAGTGTATTCGGCCCTCTCCAAAAGCTCCTAATAGAATAGAATACGTGATCCCTCCAAGTTGTAGAAATCCTTTCCTTTTATATCTCCTCCTTGTTTTCAAAACTAGGTCAAGTCCTCAAAACCCAAAGTCCAAGTGGTCCACCAAGCCCATATGTGAGAAATACCCATCTATAATTATGCCCAAAAATCGTTGCCGGAAGCCCCAAAAATTAACCGGAAAAGTCACCGAAAAACCACCTCGGGTGACCGGAAAAATCAAACAGGTACCTGTCAATTGAGTAAAACCTCGGGTCAACTGAGCTAACTCGGGTCAAGCATACCGAGTCATGGCGAGTCAGAGGGTCAGAGCAAAAGTCAGATGATCCGACTAGGCTAACTGGTCTGAGTTGCCATGGCCTAAGCTATTTGCATAGGCTGTACCCACTGTTGCACCATGATGCCGCAATACTTCTTCCATTTCTCTTGCTTCTCTATTACATCTCTTACATCATCTCTGTCTAGGTCCACCAATTGTCATAGCAACACCAACAGCTAATCAAAACCACCATCACTTCTGCCATCTCGTAGCTTAACCTGCAGTCCAAAACCACCACTAACACCACTGTAGCTGCAACTGCACCAGCACCAGTTCCTTCTGCACTTTCTTGCATACAGATTCAAGCCATCAACAATGTATCCCATATGAACTGCAAGCCTAAGCGTTCATCTAAAGTCAATTTTTGTAACTTCAATGCAGCAATCCAAAGTTGCTACCCATTCAATCACCAGCTCCAATCTTGAATACGTTGCATTAGACCATTTTAACACACACCAGTTGCAACTTCGAAGACTCAAGTTCTTCTTAGCTTACAACCATTCATTTCATCCTAACATACATCTAACAACATTACAATCATCTTCTTTTTAAGTCAAGCCAAAGTTTCATTCCCTGCAACAATTCATTACAAGCCACTTCAATATACACTTGTCTGTATCTGCTCAATCTTGTAGCAACACAACCCCCAGCACCATTTAATCACCAGTTCAGTCCATGGCAGCACACATCCATTCAAACCCATCAGCATACAACACCACAAGAAGCTATCATAACCAGCATCACTACCATTTCATCCCTTTTTATCAAATCAACATCAACCCAACTTCTAATTCATCACCAACAGATCCAATCCACCACCAGATGAACCACAACTCAGCCAAAGCAACACCACAATTCATGCCTAATTGTAACTACAATACCACATACAGCACCAACCAAGCCAGAGATCTACATCAACAAAACCCTCTTCATCTGAATCTATATTTCTCAGTCATCAAATTAGGTTACAACCTGGGTTGCACAGATACTGGTACGCTATCCGATTCCGATACGTATCGAAGAATCCGATTCGGCATCTCCGAAAATGGCCGATACGGATCGTATGGATACAACAATACATAAATATTTGCAAATGCAATCTTATAGGACTCAAGAATGTATTAGAGCACACAAATCCAATCTAATCCTAAAAACACTCATTGTACACCTATATATCACAACATTTCAGTCTCACATTGCTAGCAAACTTGAAATTTCCTCTCTCAACCCTCATTATGAGGGAAGTAAATTCCTTCATTTTCTTTTTAAGTGTTTTTCCTCTTCACATGTACAAAGCAAGTGAAAGCAAGAGAGACCTTAAAAAAAAACTGAAGAAAAAACCTTTAGAAAAATTAATAAATTTTTGATAAGCCTTTTGGGAAGTATCTGAGGGTATCGTATCCGATACGGGTATCGGAGAATCCGATTCGTGTACATACATAATTCTCAAGTATCTGCGCAACCCAGGTTACAACCCAATGTTCTCGACAATCCAAAACTCAAAATCCCCATTTATTCTCTTCCTAACCCATCTCAACTTCACCATCTCTCAATTCCTCACTCAATAACTACCACCAGATTCGAGCAAATTTCAGTCCACCATTTCGAACTAAGATTTCCTTAATCATCACAACCACCGTCTCTTCCCTGTGAATATCGATTCAAACCAAAACACTATTGCAATGGCTTGAGCTCAGCAACCCATGATTCAAACTCAAACCATAAATCCATTTCCATATCTTATTTGAGTACTCCTTCTCTGACCACAATCTTTGATTCACACAAACACTTGAGTTTAATTCTTCATTTGTTCTGTCTAGATTCTAGGGCAGCAGATCCCTAATTCCTTCCCTGAGTTTACTATCACCACCAACAGTTTCATGATCACTCGTTCTGAATTCACACAAACAGCAGACAATCAAAACCCACTAAATCTCCTCTTCGATTCATGAATCTCAGCTCGATTAATGGTGCCTCCATTATTCTCCCATCTCTGAAATTTAGATGTAAAAAATGAGAACAGAAAAGACATTTCTCTTGATTCCAGGGCTGATGTAATTATTGGGTTTACTAGAGCACGCCATTTTCTGGATAAGAGCTGCCAAATGGCAGCCCCACTTTTCTTTTCTTTATCAAGTGGTTGTGAACAGTGACTGCATTGAAATGAAGCTTTCGCCCGTCGTGCTCAAAATGGATGATTTTCTCTTCTTTCGCTTCAAATGACTCCGAAGTACTTACGAACTCAAAAGCACATATAAGATACACAGTTTACAAGAAAAATAACAAAGAAAGCATAAACAATAAATAATAAATCTAGGTGTTTTAAACACCTATCAATGAGCAGTAGGTTTTATCTGGCAATGAAGTCTTTTGGCTACAGCATAATCAATGAAACTTGTAGTGCTGTCAGTGTCAACAAGTACATAAATAAATTGTTTCTTAAGAAGACCAGGGATGTGACTAGTATCACCAGTGAGTGTTTCAGTAAGTGAATGTAAAGAAACCTCCATATATGACTCAACTGGAGATTCCACAGCTTCCTCAAAGATCTCCTCCTCTGAATCTATATCTGGTGTGGCAGTGTTGTCAATTTGGACCAACAGTTGTTGTCTACCTTTGCAAACATGACCCATTGTATACACATATGATAGGTGTTGTAAACACCTTGATATTTATCTATTGTTTATGCTTTCTTTGCTACTTTTCTTGTAAATTATGTATCTTATGTTTGCTTTTGAGTTTATTAGGTACTTTTGAGTCATTTGGAGCAAAAGAAAGAGAAATCGTACATTTGGAGCGTAAAAGGCAAAGGTCAATTCACAGGTGAGTGATACTTGGAGCCAACGAAGGATATGCAGCAAGGGAGGCGAAGGATGAACTGTCAGTTCCCCGCAACTGACAATTGAGTTGAAAAAGGAATTAGCTTGTCAGTTCTGCGAAACTGACAAGTCATATATGATTTTGGCTGGCCCTTATCCAGTTCATTTGGGTGGCTATATCCAGAACAATTCCTACACTAAACCTAAAATTCAGGGTCTCATTATCTTTACTTTACTTTCCCCATCTGAAATCAAGAGAGGAGAGGCGGCATCATTAGAGTTACAATGAAGATGAATTAAAGAAGAGCACGATGGGGATAGATCGAATTGGTTGCTGTTGAAATTGAGACGAAGATGATGATGCTTGGATCTGAGGCTGTGGAGGAGATGGGTTTGAGTTGATTAGGTTGTTGATGGTTACGGGATGTGAATCCGCTCGAGTTACAGAGAAGAAGAAGAATGATGAATCTGTTTCGATTTAGGTTCGACATCTGAGAAGAAGGAAATGGAGATGAATCTGTTGCTTATGGTGGTGATTCAGATGAAGTTTTGCTGTTGATTTGGGGGGAGAAATCAGATGGAGGAATCGATTGAAGATTAATGGATTATGAGATGGGTTTGATGGATTTTCGGTGTTTCTGCAGTTGTGCTGTGGCTAGAATTCAGAGAAATTTAGGGCTCAGAAAGATGGGTTTGATGATTGAGGTGTAGAAGTTGGTTGTTGTGCTCAGTCAGAGATTACAGAAAAGAAGGTGAATCTGAAGAAGAAATCAGGGTGTTGCTGGTGGAACTGCAATGAACCAGTGATGTTGTCTAGATGAATGTTAGGGCAGGTGTTTGATTGCAGCTACAGCTGATGCAAGAAGAGGCAGGCACAGGCAATTGCAGGTTGTGATGTTAATGTATATGAATTGGGATAGCAGTGGTGTCTGGATTTACAGAGTGGAAGTATGAGCAGGTATTGCAGGTTGTACTGGTGCAGCTGAACTGAAATGAATACAGTTGAGAAACTGGGGCTGGAGAAATTGAATTGCAAAGGTGCAGTGACTGTATTGCAGAGAATGGAACTGCAAGTAAATGAGTTTGCAGACAGTTATGAAGATGCAGTTGTGTTATTGCTGCTGAGATTTGAGGAGAACTGGAGTCTGAGCAGCTGGGAAGGATTGGAATGCAATGGCTAAGAATGAATGCAGCTGGAGGGAATGTCTGTGACAGAACTGCAGAATGAATGTGGCTATAATGAGTAAGCTGAGACTGAAGTGGAGTTGGCCTGCCAGAATCTGGAGAAGTTGCAGTTGAGGACAAGAACAAGGCTGTTGCAGTGATAGTTCTGGTGATTGTGAAGCTAAAATGAAGATGGATATGAGGGTGTTGTTTTGCAGGAGTTGGCTGTGATGTTAGAAGTTTGAGCTGCTGCTGTAGGTGTTTGGCAGAACGAATCAAAAAGGAAATGAGTTGTGGTTGTGCAGCTGAGTTTACAAGGGATTGTGAATGATCATGTTTGTCTGAAATGTATGGTTGTGACAATGGGGACTTGCAGATGTGTTGGTGGTTGCAGAGAAGCTGAGTGTGGCAGTAGTAGTGATTTAGAATATGGAAGTTACAGAAGATGATGCACAAATGAATTGCAGTGGCAGTTGGGACTGTGCATAATGGTTTATTGAGCTGAAAGAAGGTGGTTATGAGTTACATGATGGCTGTGGGTCTGTGACAGTATGGGAATGGGAAACTGAGATGGTGTTGTGTTTGTAGTTGCAGCTGGTAGGAGCTGATGCTGTAGCCAGTTGATTCAATTGCAGGCAAGTGTTGGAATTTATGCAAGGCAGAGATGGCGATGGAAGAGAATGGTGCTAGAAACAAGGTGTTACTGAACTTGGTGGTATGTGGCTGTCATTTGGGTGAAGTGCTGAATCAAAGAAGCTGCAGACTTGAGCTGAACTGCAATGGCTTTGATGCTACAGACGAGTATTGGATGTTTTTGATGCTGTCTCAATGTGAAGTGCTGGATGGAAGCTAGAGCAGGTGGTCTTGTAGCTGATGGCAGAGAAGCTGCAATGGGTTGTGGTGTTTGAACTGATGGCTCAAGCTGGCGTTTGACAGAGAGGGTTTCATGTTGCTGTTGACTGAATCTGGTGGCATTTGAGTTATGCTCTGAAGCTGAGAGGACTGAGAAGAAGTTTAAGTTTTGTGTCGTAGCTGAAGCAGATGAACAGCCATGATGGCTGGAGGTGCACTGGGTTGCACAATGATTGTGCAACAGACTTTGGCTTGCAATGGCCTTGGTCTTGGCCTGACCAACTCGGCCAAATCAGATAGCTGACTCTGGCGCTGACTCAGGTCCGACTAGACCTAGCCGATATCACTGAGTTTACTCATTGACTCGGCGTGACTCAGTTGACTTCCCGAGTTGACTCGTTTGACCGTTGACCGGGTGGACTTTATCGGTCTTCTGAGCCGCTTCCCGGCCGACTTCCGGTGTGGAACCAGTTTTCTGGTGACATCTTTTGGGCAGAATTCTACATGGGTTTTTCCTATATATGGGCTTCATGGACTTCTCTATTGGACTCTTTGAAGATTTGACCTATTTTTGGAAACATAAAAGGGAAGACTTCTACTTCTTTCGGAGAGGACGCATTTTCTACTTGGAGCTTTTGGAGATAGCGGCGACTAGGGTTTGCTTTCATTTATTTTTCATCTTCTTCATTTTATTATTAATTATGATGAACTCAAAAGCTATGAGTAGCTAAACAACTAATATTGGTTATGGGATAAAGTTGATTTCTCAAATATGATATTTGCATCTATGATTTAATTTTGTCTCAATAATTTATTGTTTATGATTCACAATTAATAGTGTTGTATAGTTTGAATGCTTGTTTAGTCGAGTCCGGAATCGATTGAGTTTGCCTTCATCCTTATTGCTAGATTAGGGTTTTCAATACGTAAAAGTTGAGTAATTTCTGATCATAAGTAGCATAATTGTGGGTAGTGCTTGTAGTGATATATCCTACTAGTCACAAGTGAATCATAACCTTTGTTAAAACGGATTAGTGCTTTTACACGTTCGTTTGCGTTGATTAGTCTTATTCCATAGAACTTAGTGCTCTTAGGGAGTTAAACTTAATTGTGCTTTTACACTTTAGGTTGCTTTCTAGAAAGAATTCACATATACATCTTTTAATGTGGTTGTGATGAAATCAGGGAATTAGCGGGATATACTTGCGATCAAGGTATCCTATGACTTTTAGTAAATGAGAGATTAAAATATCAATTCTATTCATTGGTGGAAATACATGTTTGTGAATGATACTATCTCGTGACCAATATCTTCTTCTTATTGATTATTCCAATTATTTACTTTGCTTTCAATTATTTTTATTGCTTTGCTTAAACAAAAATCCCCCCTTGGTTACCAACAAACTGAAATTTTATAACAATAAAAGCCTCTTTGTGGGAACGAACTCTTTCTTACCACATACTTCATTTAAATTTAGTTGAATGAGAAAGTGAAATTATTTTTGACGCATACGACAATGATCAAATTTTGGCGTCGTTGCCGGGGAGGCATACGGCTTGTTATTAAGTTTTTAGTTTCTTTTTATTATTTCTGCTTTTATCTTTGCTTTTTGTTTCTTGTTTCGTTTTTCTGACTTGTTTGCGAGAATTGTTTTTCAGGTACTAATCCCTGGCTCCAAAGAATTGGAATTATCCAAGGGGCGGGATAGCTACTCGTAGAGGAACAACACTCCAAGCAAGACTTGACGAGACGGAAGAACAAGAGTTTGGAAGTGGAAGAAGTATTACAACAAGAAGAAGAACAAGAGGTTCCAATCGTAGAAGAACCACTAGTTGAAGAAGAAGAAGCAATGGGTGATGCAAATCGTACACTCAAGGACTTGGCTTCTCATAGGCTTGATACACAACGATGGTGTATTCAAACAAACTCAATCTTCGAGATCAAGCCGGGGTTGATTAGAGAGTTGCCGAAGTTTCATGGCATGGTGAATGAGGATCCAAACAAGCATCTCATGGATTTCCACAATGTTGTCATGGCTATGCTTCCAGAGGATATTAATGCGGATGGAGCGATGTTGAAAGCTTTTCCATTTTCTTTGCTGGATAATGCTAAGGAATGGTTGTATTACTTGCCTTCCGGAAGTGTCACTACATGGAATGGGTTGAAGAAACTTTTCTTAGAGAGGTATTTTCCTGCGTCAAAGGCTACTCAAATTTGCAAAGAGATTTGTGGGATAAAGCAAAATATGGGAGAATCATTGTATGAATGTTGGGAGCGATACAAGAGATTGGTGGCAAGCTGTCCATACCACCAATTCAGTGACGTTATGATAATCCAATACTTCTACGAAGGTCTCCAAACAAGTCATAGATATCTTCTTGATGTAGCGGGTGGTGGTGCACTAGTGAACAAGACGGTGGCCCAAGCTACCGAGTTGATTGAAAGCATAGCTGCGAACTCGCAACAATTTTACACAAGAGGTGAACCAATGGTTAGGCGAGTGCATGAAGTTAGTGATTCATCATCACACCTTGATCAAAGGATGGGTAGCATGGAGGTAATGATGCAAAAGATGGCTGCGGTTATTTTACCTTCATATAGTGAAGAGTTGGAGCAAGCTAGTGCGGTCTTTCCAAATCAGCAAAGACGATATGATCCCTACTCCAACACTTACAATCCGGGATGGAGAGATCATCCCAATTTTAGCTATGCCAACAAGCAAGGTGCGGTCCAACAACCTACTTTCAACCGTTCGAGTGGATTTCAACCACAACAACAACAATTCCAGCCGTAACAACAACAATCAACTCAAAATCAAGGTTCCGATCTTGATACAAAACTTCAAGCAATGATGAAAGGCTTTAGTACTATGTTTCAAGAAAGTCAACAAGAGACCAAGAGTGCTATCAAGGAGTTGCAGACACAAATGGGTTCCATTACTACTGACTTGAACCAATTGAAAGCACAAAATAGTGGGAAACTCCCTTCTCAACCTATTAACCCAAAAGAGGGTGTCAATGCTGTTACGTTGAGAAGTGGTACACAACTTGTGCAACCCAAAGTTACTGATTTGGGTAAAGAAGAAGCTCCAATGGAGCCGGTTTTGGAGGCAAAGAGGGATGCAATTCCCCAAACACCCGAGGTACCTATTCCTAACTCTAAAACTCCGGTTTCTACTTATGTTCCTCCTCTACCTTTTCCTCGCAGATTTGCAAATTCCAAGAAGGCGGAACTAGAAAAGGAGATTTTAGACGTTCTTAAGAAGATCCATGTGAACATACCACTCATTGATGTTATTAAGCAGGTTCCCAAGTATGCAAAGGTGTTGAAGGACTTGTGTACCAACAAGCAAAGGCTCAAGGGTAATGAAGTGCTAAGTGTGGGGGAGAATGCTTCGGCAATCTTACTGTTGATGGTGGTTTTTAGTTCAGGGCTAAAATTGTAAAACCCTGTATTTAATGCGCCATCATTCTGCAAAGAAGTTGAGCCATTTAAAAGTGATGAGTGCCCAAGCCTCTCAACTTACATATGTATTGAGCAATTCAGTATATTTATATGAAATTTATCCAGAATGGTGCGTGTAGCAACAATCCCAAATATTATGTAAATTTCTGAGTATTTGTTCCATACCATGTTCCCAGTTGAACTCTTAATACTGACATGACATGACATGACGACTAATGTTCGCTCTCAGCCGAGTAGCACGAATCACCCGAAGTGTCAGGATTGAGATGCGTGTGGAAGTACTCAATCAGAGGCACGCGAAGTTATGCTGCCCTTTAACATTAAATTAGTGATTTTTGTATCAGTATGCAAAATTCACCAAAATTTGATTGGTTTTGCGGCAACCCGCAAAATTCAGTCCTTTAACCTAATTTTATCAATTTGCAAAAATTAGGTTTTTGGCGCCCTGCGCAATATCTCGAACCTTATTGGTCGAGACAAAACCTAGGTAAGCTAGGCAATTAATCCGCCATGGACTAGTAGGAGCAAAGTCCTACCAAAAGTCAGAAAAACAAGAAATAAAAGAGGAGTTGCGGCAAATAGGAGCAGCAACAAGAGGAGGCGTGGCCGCGCCACATGGCCGGCCAGTTCTCCCTAGCGGGCACCACCTGAAGCCGGATGGCCACGCTCCATGTTGCCCTTGCCGGCCCCTTTTTCCATCGACCAATCAGGTCGCTCTAAATGCGTCACACGCACTTGGAATGTGGCCGGGTCCATGTCACTTGTCGGCCCTCTTTCCCATCGACCAATCAGGTCGCTCTAAATGCGCCACACGCACTTGGAATGTGGCCGGGCCCATGCCACTTGCCGGCCCCCTTTCCAATCGACCAATCAGGTCGCTTTAAATAAAGCCAAACTGTGCCAACACCTAGAGGCCGTCGCGTCAACATGGTCGCCATGCCAATTAGCTAATCAACCTGCTAAATCGCGCCGGCACGCTAATTGGCAGGCCATGCTATTCCGCGGCAGCAATATGCCAACGTGCCATAACAGCGCAGCCGCGTGCTATCTCACTTTTCGTTCATGGTCAACGCCATAACAAACTCTAACCAGGGTATTCTGATCAGCATAGAACTCTTGTTTTAATGGCATTGTTCGAATCAAGAGGAAACCCTAATTCCTAGTCATGGCCTAAATTATGCCACTTCGGACCCACAACATGCCACAAGCCATGTGGGATTCAGAAGACCCTAAAAGTGGCGCCCGCACCATATTATAGCTACCCATGGCTATCCCCACGTCCATGGTCGTTCCCACATTATAGCCTTGCCATGATTTCTTTATTTAACGTGGCCACGGCAGTGTTTGCCAAAATGCCACCATATCGCGACCACATAGCCTCACACGCTAATCAGGGTTTTGACATGCAAAACTTTAATTTGGAAGGCCGCTATGCCGACCCATGCCAAATAATGCCACATAAGGCATTAAGTTTGATACGGCAACTAGAGCCAATATTGTAAAGTCATGTTTGGACCTAGCGCCAATATGCCAAGATTTATTGGCCGCGGCTACGCTAGGCAGGCGCCAATTGCGCCACTATGCCACTGGCAGGCGCCAACGAGATGTGGCCATAATCAACGGCCACCCTCTTCCATAAATTATAATCTCGGCCGTCCAACTTCGCTGGCCGAATTGACCGGCCTAGATTAACTCTTAGGTGACCAACCAAAGACTAACTTAATAGCGTCACACGCTATTTATTGCGGAAAGTCACTTAGCTCGCCACACATGATCACCCGTCGCCTAGTTTGAGCGCGATTGGTCAGAATAACTAGGTCTTGCACACAAGACCCACTCAACAATCTGCTGCTTATTTTCCACGAAAATACTCGAGACATCAAACATGTCACAAACTGGGGGATGCTCACTGGGGTATTGGTCTGGCGGTTTACAGCGTGCGGCGTGCAACACGCCCATTACGAGAAAGTGTCAGGAAAGGGCGGACGATTAATGAGTAGTAAGTGAGTAGTGGGTGTAAGTGATAGACGCATTTATGTGTCTATTTTGGTCTCAATTATGTGTATAGTTAGTGCTCGTTTTTGTAGTTATTTGATTATTTTATGTTTTTGTAGGTGTTTTTGGAGAAATAAGCTTTTGCGGCGAAATTGGCTCGAAAAGTGGTTTTTGCGCTCGTGGGAGAAAATTACTAAAGGCACCCCTTAAATGGATAAGGGGCACCCAGTTGATAAGGGGTAACCACCTACTATTCGCACCCCCAGTCCGGATAAGGGGCATCCACCTCCTTCTTCATTTCAAAAATACAGAATTGGCTGGAAACTTTGGAGCAGACGAACAGATATTGGATTCGATTTCTACTCGAGTTCTAGAGAGACTCAAT
>JAJJMB010009234.1:0-91546 GCA_023531105.1 Papaver atlanticum | reverse complement strand
AGAGCTTAATAATAATTTCAGAAATATCATTGTAAACCAATCAACTATAAGGAATAGTGGAATCCGGAGCGTTGGTCTATTTTAATATCTTGATCAAATTTTGAATTAAGGTTTCTTTATTTTTAAGTTTCATTAAGTCTAAAATCTATTGCTTTCACAAGTCTCAACGAACCTATTACTACAACTATAAAAATAATCATCAGTAAGGCTGACCATTCTTCCCTCGTGATGGAAACATGATGGTTACCACTTTTTACACGACTCCACTTCTCCACTACTTAACTGTCTCCACTTCCTACGAGATCAGGGGCTCAATCATGACTTGTATAAATAGGTTTTCGACCTATTTTGACAAAACAGCAAGTGTTATCAACATAAGTATTCATAAAAAACACCAAGAACTGATAGCTTACATTCCACAAGCCAGTTCCATATTCTGATACAAGTCACAAAACAGCCACACCTTCAAAATTCAATATTTTGATCTCAACACCTTCTCCGCTTCCCTCCCTAAGATCAACCCTTCTCCTTCACTTTGTGACCGAAGCAAGTCTAGAACGGCCATTTCTTGGCTTAGGACAGAATTGTACAGATTGATCTCTCGAATCTAAAGTACTCCCGTGCAGTGCATTTGTTTAGGGTTTAGAATCGTTTCTCGGCGGCACACCCAAATTTACCATTTCTAGCAGAATCAGTTTTTACCCCAAAACAACTGGCGACCACAGTGGGAGATTAATCTCTCGGTTGCAAGATCAATTTTCAGTTTCATTCCAATTTTCTCAAATTCAAGATGGTAGATCTTAGGTCTGGGTCAGTTACCAATCCTGATGTTGCTGGTGCTGATAACATTCCTGGTGCCAATATCCATGTTGTTAACACCAATGTACCGCCTTCCAGCACAGTCAACACATCGCATGGTGTTACATCCTCTAGCACCAACACCAGCAGCGCCGGAAGCATCCCCTCTGGCGTGACGCCTCCTATTACCAGAGCTAGAGCCGCTGCTACTCCTAATATTTCTTTGAGCATGAAACCTCCAATGGTCACCAGGGCTGCCACCATTTCTTCATCGGGACGAGAGACTGGAGGAGCCATAGGAAACCCACCTCCTATTACCATTGTCGATTTAATGGAGAGACATGAAGTTCTTGCCAAAGCTCAGACGGACATGGCTACAACTCAGAAGGAGGTGCTTACTTTTCTCAAGACGCTAACGGAAATATTACCACCAGAACCGTGTCGACCCCAAATGGAGCAGACAAGGAACACTTTCATGACACCTGGCGCGAGTACTTCAGCAGGGCGTGTCTTTATGGATGAAGAAATTCGTGTAGCTCCTGAACGACCATCAGAAAGGAATCAACAGTCCAACTTTATCACACAAGAGGACCTGGAGCGGCTTATCCAGAATCGAAGCAGGGAAAACCCAGCCACCATTCATCAGCATCAACCTCCTTATCCTCCTGACGTGCAAAGAGTTTTCCTTCCAAGTGGATATTTTTCTCCCCAGTTCTCCCTTTACAACGGTACTGGTAACGCTCGTGAACACATCTCTCGTTTTTTGGAATCACTAGAGGAGCATGAATACAACCACGTCCTCCGCCTGAAAGAATTCTCAAAATCACTCACTGGAAGGGCGTACACCTGGTACAACAACATCGCACCAAATAGCATAGCCAATTGGTGTGAAATGGTTACCGCTTTCTACAAGAAATGTTTCTTTATGTCTGAGCAAATCACTTTATCAGACTTGGGAAGGATGTTTTAGTGAAACAATGAACATCCAAATGATTATGTCAAGAGATTTAGGATTCAAGCGCTAGATTGTCATGATCCAAATGTAACTGAGCATCAATTGGTGGAGCTGTGCATTAATGAAATGGTACCCTTCTATCGCGCTTTACTGGAGAATCTACGCTTCCAAACATTCTCCGAACTTCATGAAGCTGCTAAGCGGTCGGCCACAATAACACCAGCCTTGCTAGAAAGAACCCGGCCCACCAGGAATGAAGATGCACGCGAGAATCGAGGGAACAGACGTCTCATCAACAAACAATACAACACTCAACCCTCTGTAAGCGTGGTAAGTGAGGAAGGAAAAAGAAAAGCTCTAGCAGCGGAACAACAACCCAAACGTGTGGCACCAACACATCAGACAACTCCACCCCGGAAGGCCACGGCTAAGACACCTGTACAACAACAAGAAACTGGAGATGCTACTCCGAACTTCCCATTTCCAATTGAGGAAGTAATTGAGCTCCTGGAAGCATGGATTCAAGATGAAGCCATCAAGCTACCTCCTCTCAGACGTCTACCAACCGAGGAAGAAATGACAAATCCCAAATATTATCGTTATCATAGGTTCGTCAATCACCCAACCAGTGACTGCAACAAATTGAAACGCATTTTCAAGGAGAAGGTAGATGCAGGAGAACTTCAATTAGGCACCGAAGGAGTTCACAGAGACCCTCTTCCCGTCAGGAGCTGCATGATTTCTGGGGACTTCGTCCAAAAAACCGTACAGTCTATGATGGAGCATTTATGTGAGATTCTGTATTTCTCCAAGACGCAGCATCAAGACATATTTGCATCCCTCAACCATATTGTATCAGACAAGTGGCTGTTTCCATCCAGGGAAGCCGTTCCCAAACCCCAACCTCTCTTGGAAAGCACGACTGATAGATGCAACTGGGGACTCCTAACCACTTCTCACTTGAAAGATGTCGAGTTTGACAGTACATTTATTGACGCGGCCTCTGACTTCAACATTGTTACTGTCAAGACTCTGAGAGACGCAGGAATTTCGAAGCAGGAAGTTGTGCACTGCCCAACTGTGATCAAAAACCCAGAAGGAGAATCAAAAAATGCTTACGGGTACATTAATATCGAAATCAAGGTGGGAGATGCTCTAACACACGCTAAATTTCATATAGTTAAAGAGTACCCAAATTATGATATGGTCCTGGGGCGCTCATGGATACACGACAACAAGACGAAGCTAGGAGTATGTCCTTTGCCAGTGTCTATACCTGAAAGGATCTCCAACAAGCCATCTAATCCTGAAGACTATTTATTGCCTATCAACAACTCACAAATGTGACACAACTGCCTGGAGAGAGCCCATCAGCATTTGTTCGCAGATTCCGGACACAAGTAAGTCTTATCGAACGACCCTTTTTGCAACCAGTCACTCCTCCTCCCGTCAAAGCTTGGAGACTCGATCCGATTATCAACCCATCCGTTACTAGGAGATGTGAATGGGATGCTGGTCCTTTCAAGTATTTTATCAAGAGTTTAGAAGCTGTCACAGTCAAAGATGGAGAATATAAGAATCAAGTAACGGTGCAACGCCCAAACCCATTTCAAGTTGGAGATCTGGTAGTGAGAGTTGCTGTTCAACCTGCTCCGTCTGATTCCCTTGAAAGGAAAGACGATCCGTACCTAGTGGCAGAAGTTATTTTGGGAGGTTATTGCAAGCTCATCAATGCAGGCGAGCTAGAAGGTGTAGTAATACACACCCGGTGGCTCAAACCCTTCAATACCTAAGATGTCACGCCGCCCTTTCTTCTAACATTCCTTTTATTGTTTCCTCTAGCAATTTCCCTTTTAATACGATATTTGTAATTCCTCCAAAATGATTGCACTGCTTGCATTCATAATTAGGGTTTCAATTTATCAGTTAATCGAAGTATCATTTCCCTTTTAGAAATATCTTTACTCCTGAATCATCTCAAGGCAAAGTCTCGAGTAAACCCAAACCCTCATAAAATCATTACCCATTGATTCAAAACCAGAAAACCATGAAAGAAACATCTCATATCTTTCAAAAACACCGAAGAGGGGAATACATAAAGGAAAAGAAAGAGCAAGGTGACCAAAGGAAATCATCAAGCAGCCAGTACACGATTTTGGGCAAGCGTCCTGAAAAGCAGCCTGCTTAAACGAAGAAACAGCCTCTCAATTATCACCCCATTGTGCCTAGATCCTGGAAAGAAATTTCGCCATCTGTAATTTTCATATTTTTAAAAAATCCCATCACGGAATCAGGAAGCAGCAAGCTAGCGCACGTGGTACTCCTGGATCGCAACCACTTCTTCAGACGTGTTCAATCACGTCACACGCGCTATTAATTGGAGATAGAGCCTCCACACCTAACAAATACGACTCTTGGATTTCTTGTTCACGGAAGCACAACACATGTGATATACAAGGGCAATATCAAATGAAAGTTACAAGTTCGTGGCCGAATCCTTAATTTTCGTCATTACATCCCCTACTTCAAGCTGTTGTTATTAGGGTTACAATAATAAATATCATCATGGAAGCGGTATCCAGTCACATGAAAAGAAAACACATCACCGCTTATGTGTGTCACCTTCCCATCGGCCACATCGCCTTGATAGAATGGGAAGAACTCATTTTCGCAATAAAGGTACTATTCGTGGCGTTCGAGGAACGAATATGAGGCTCTACTGTAACTCTACCAAAGGATGTGATGACTAAAGTTCCAAGGTATTACGAGATTTTTCTGAGGATTTGGATTTCTCAGTCAGGAGATTTCATTCATTCATCCAATTGGAAACATAAGATTATTAAAGCAGCATGAATAAAAGATTATTATTCGATGAAGCCCTGGCTCCAGCTACATAAATAAAATCACTGAATATCAAAAAGCATCTACAAGCTACGAAAAGAAGCTTATCTACGAAGGGGAATAACGAAGTGGGGAATCTAGTTATCAACATCAAAACTAGGGTTAATGGCGCCCTCATTGGAGTTCTTTTTAGAAGCCGCTTCAATGTTACCTCAGGAAGCCGCTTCAACGTTCTCTCCATAGGCCTCTTCAATGTTACCTCTGGAAGCCGCTTCAATGTTACCTCCAGAAGCCACTTCAACATTCTTTCCATAAGCTACTTCAATCTCTTCCTTAGAAGCTGCATCGACATCGACATCCTTTTCAGAAACTGCTCCAACAGCCTCTTGAGGATGCTCTGGTTCGTCCACATCAGAGTCGAGAATTATGATGTCGTTATGAATAGGGTAATCATGTTTGTTCTCACTAGGAGGTTGCTTATGCTCAATTCTTCGTCGCTTTAATCGAGCCGCGAATTTTTCAGCCCTGGAACTCGTGGGCTGAGATGCTTCATCACGCCTCCACTTTTCCTCCATGTCAACCGAAGCCAGGAAAAGCTTGAACACGCTCTCGAACGATGTGTAAATGTTTGAGAGGCATACTCTGTATGACCCGACCAGCTTCACGAAACGGAGGATCGATTTTCGCTAATACCTCCTCGAACGCGGAAACCCTGGGTTTGTCAACTTCAAAGCTCTTCTCTGGAGAATTAGAAGAATAATCATCACCAGGAGTTCCTATCATGTACTGCAGAGAAGTATTATGTTTATATTAACAACCTACATGGTAAAGACAAAAGAAAAGCTACAAGAGAATATGAAGCGATACCTGGAAAGAAGATGAGTGTAACTATGTGGTGATTGGTATGAAAAGAAAATCTCAAGTGCCCCTTTTTATATTCCACAAATTGATAAGATCCGGGAAAAGAAAGGACTCTCTGCCTGCCGTATATAAAGGCCTCAGATACGAGAAATTAACTTATCTACTTAAAGACAATTGACGTGTACTAGGAGGACTGCGTGCTTTGATGCTTCATTAAACGTGTCTTGCTCAAAGACCGAGCCTGCCTCTATCCTGGTAACATCTGTCTACCTTGCCTCATAAGTTTTATCTTTATTTGTCACCATCTAGTGCTTACCCCGCAACAATGTCACTATTACGTACTAAGCAGGGGACTTAATGCTGATGGTGGTTTTTAGTTCAGGGCTAAAATTGTAAAACCATGTATTTAATGCTCCATCATTCTGCAAAGAAATTGATCCATTTAAAAGTGATGAGTGCCCAAGCCTCACAACTTACATATGTATTGAGAAATTCAGTATATTTATATGAAATTTATCCAGAATGGTGCGTGTAGCCACAATCCCAAATATTCTGTAAATTTATGAGTATTTGTTCCATACCATGTTCCCAGTTGAACTCTTAATACTGACATGACATGATGACTAATGTTCTCTCTCAGCCGAGTAGCATGAATCTCCTGAAGTGTCAGGATTGAGATGCGTGTGGAAGTACTCAATCAGAGGCACGCGAAGTTATGCTGCCCTTTAACATTAAATTAGTGATTTTTGTATCAGTATGCAAAATTCACCAAAATTTGATTGGTTTTGCGGCAACCCACAAAATTCAGTCCTTTAACCTAATTTTATCAATTTGCAAAAATTAGGTTTTTGGCGCCCTGCGCAATATCTCGAACCCTATTGGTCGAGACAAAACCCAGGTAAGCTAGGCAATTAATCCTCCATGGACTAGTAGGAACAAAGTCCTACCAAAAATCAGAAAACAAGAAATAAAAGAGCTGCGGCAAATAGGAACAGTAACAAGAGGAGGCGTGGCCGCGCCACATGGACGGAAAGTTCTCCCTAGTGGGCACCACCGGAAGCCGGATGGCCACGCTCTATGTTGCCCTTGCCGGCCCCTTTTTCCATCGACCAATCAGGTCGCTCTAAATGCGTCACACGCACTTGGAATGTGGCCGGGTCCATGTCACTTGCCGGCCCCCTTTCCCATCGACCAATCAGGTCGCTCTAAATGCGCCACACGCACTTGGAATGTGGGCGGGCCCATGCCCCTTGCCGGCCCCCTTTCCAATCGACCAATCAGGTCGCTTTAAACCCGCCACACACATTAAATAAAGCCAAACTGCGCCAACACCTAGTGGTCGTCGCGTTAACATGATCGCCATGCCAATTAGCTAACCAACCTGCCAAATTGTGTCGTCACGCTAATTGGCAGGCCATGCTATTCCGCGGCAGCAATATGCCAACGTGCCATAACAGCGCAGCCGCGTGCTATCTCACTTTTCGTTCGTGGCCAACGCCGTAACAAACTCTAACCAAGGTATTATGATCAGCGTAGAACTTTTGTTTTAATGGCATTGGTCGAATCAAGAGGAAACCCTAATTACTAGTCATGGCCTAAATTATGCCACTTCGGACCCACAACATACCACAAGCCATGTGGGATTCAGAAGACCCTAAAAGTGGAGCCCACGCCATATTATAGCTACCCATGGTTATCCCCGCGTCCATGGTCGTTCCCACATTATGGCCTTGACATGATTTCTTTATTTAACGTGGCCACGACAGTGTTTGCCAAAATGCCACCATATCGCGGCCACATAGCCTCACACGCTAATTAGGGTTTTGACATGCCAAACCCTAATTTGGAAGGCCGCTATGCCGACCCATGCCAAATAATGCCACCTAAGGCATTAAGTTTGATACGGCAACTAGAGCCAATATTGTTGAGTCATGTTTTGACCTAGCGCCAATATGCCAAGATATAATGCCACTACGCCACTGGGCGCCAATTGTGCCACTGGAAGGAGCCACTCGGCCACTATGCCACTGGCAGGCGCCATTATGCCACTAGGCCACTGGCAGGCGCCAACTAGATGTGGCCATTATCAACGGCCACCCTCTTCCATAAATTACAATCTCGGACGTCCAACTTCGCCAGCCGAATTGACCGGCTTAGATTAACTCTTAGGTGACCAACCAAAGACTAACTTAATAGCGTCACATGCTATTTATTGCGGCAAGTCTCATGACTTAGCTTGCCACACATGATCACACGTCGCCTAGTTTGCGCGCGATTGGTCAGAATAACTAGGTCTTGCACATAAGACCCACTCAGCAATCTGCTGCATATTTTCCACGAAAATACTCGAGACATCAACCATGTCACAAACTGGGGGATGCTCACTGGGGTATTGGTCTGGCGGTTTACAGCGTGCGGTGTGCAACACGCCCATTACGAGAAAGTGTCAGGAAAGGGAAGACGGTTAATGAGCAGTAAGTGAGTAGTGGGTGTAAGGATAACCAGTCTTCCCTCGTGATGGAAACATAATGGTCACCACTTTTTACATGACTCCACTTCTCCACTACTTAACTGTCTCCACTTCCTACGAGATCAGAGCTCAATCATGACTTATATAAATAGGTTTTCGACCTATTTTGACAAAACAACAAGTGTTATCAACACTAGTATTCAGAAAAAACACCAAGAACTGATAGCTTACATTCCACAAGCCAGTTCCATATTCTGATACAAGTCATAAAACAGCCACACCTTCAAAATTCAATATTTTGATCTCAACACCTTCTCCGCTTCCCTCCCTAAGATCAACCCTTGTACTTCACTTTGTGACCGAAGCAAGTCTGGAACGGCCATTTCTTGGCTTAGGCCGAATTGTACAGATTGATCTCTCGAATCTAAAGTACTCCTGTGCAGTGCATTTGTTTAGGGTTTAGATTCGTTTCTCGGCGGCACACCCAAATTTACCATTTCCAGCAGAATCAGTTTTAACCCCAAAACACTTACAACACAAACTCCCATTGAAATGCAAGGATCCCGGTAGCTTTGACATTCCCGTCAAATTGGTAACACTACATTTGACAAAGCAATGTTGGATTTAGGTGCATCCGTAAATGTTATGCCTGCATCTATGTATATTTCACTTGATTTAGGTCCTCTTAAAAATTATGGAATTGTGTTGCAATTAGCCGATCGCTCTAATGTCTACCCAATGGGTATTGTTGAGGATGTTCTTATGCAGGTTAATCAGCTAGTATTTCCGGCTGACTTTTGCGTGTTAGAGATGAATGAAGGGTCACCGGACTCCTCTCTTCCATTGCTACTTAGGCGTCCCTTCATGAAAACGGCGAAAACCATTATTGATATGGACAAGGGAACGCTAACTATGGAGTTTGATGGAGAAATAATACGTTTCAACATTTTCGAGACGATGAGATATCCTAGCGATGTCCACTCTTGTTTCTCCATTGGTGTGATGGACACATTGGCACAACAAGTGTTTGAATTGAATGGTGATGATGCTTTGGAAACCGTTTTAACTACATCCATGGATAATGGTGTAGAGTATGGTAATGAAGTCAAGGAAGCCCTTGGTGATCTTAACTCACTACAAGGATGCCCGGAAACTCATAATATCTCTTTTATTTCTTTACCATGCAGTGATGAAAAGCTTGTACCTTCCATTGTTAAATCTCCAAAGTTAGAATTGAAACCTCTTCCCAATCACCTAAAGTACTTGTACTTGGGTGACAAGGAAGATTTACCTGTGATTGTTTCTAACGAGCTTAGTGAATTATAGGAGAAAAAACTTTTAAGGGTGTTAAGGAAGTACAAGACAACCATAGGATGGACAATTGCTGATATCAAGGGTATAAGCCCTGCCGTTTGTATGCACAAAATCCGTTTGGAGGACGATGCAAATCCTACAAGGGAAGCACAACGTCGTTTGAACCCCCCCCCCATGATGGAAGTTATGAAAAAGGAGATACTCAAGCTTTTGGACGTGGGTGTTATCTACCCCATATCCGATAGCAAGTGGGTGAGCCCGGTACAAGTAGTACCTAAGAAATCAGGTGTGACGGTGGTGGAAAATGATAAGAATGAACTTGTCCCAACTCGTGTGCAAACAGGTTGGAGGGTTTGTATAGACTACAGAAAATTGAATGCCACTACTAGAAAAGATCACTTTCCTTTAACATTTATTGATCAAATGCTTGAACGTTTAGCTGGACACTCTTACTATTGTTTCCTTGATGGTTATTCAGGGTACAATCAGATTGTGATAGCGCTGGAGGATCAAGAGAAAACCACTTTCACTTGTCCATTCGGTACTTTTTCTTATAAAAGGATGCCTTTTGGCTTGTGCAATGCTCCAGCTACCTTTCAAAGGTGTATGGTAAGTATCTTTTCATAATATGTTGAAAACATAATCGAAGTGTTCATGGATGATTTTAGTGTCTTTGGTGATTCATTTGACCTTTGCTTGAACAACTTGTCATTAATACTTGAACGATGTGTTGAAACAAACCTTGTGCTGAATTGGGAGAAGTGCCATTTTATGGTAACTTATGGCATAGTTTTAGGCCATATAATATCTTCTAAAGGCTTGGAAGTTGATAAATCTAAGATAGACCTTATTCATGCTCTAACCCCTCCCACTACGGTGAGGGAGATACGCTCTTTTCTTGGTCATGCAAGTTTTTATCGTAGATTCATCAAGGATTTTTCCAAGATAGCATCACCACTTTGCAACTTATTGCAGAAAGATGTGGTTTTTAACTTTGATGAAAAGTGTGTGGCGGCATTCAATCGTTTGAAATAACTTTTGATTTCATCCCCTATCATTAAACCACCGGATTGGAGCAAGCCTTTTGGGCTCATGTGTGATGCAAGTGACTATGCGGTTGGTGCGGTGCTTGGGCAACATGTGGGGAAGATACCTCATGCAATTTATTATGCTTCTAGGACGCTAAATGAGGCCCAGCAAAATTACACAACCACTGAAAAAGAGTTGTTAGCTATTGTATCTGCATTGGAAAAATTTCACTCTTATCTAATTGGTACAAAAGTTGTTGTCTTTTCTGATCATGCAGCACTTAGGTACTTGCTAATGAAGAAAGAGGCGAAACCAAGGCTCATACGATGGATTCTACTCTTACAAGAGTTTGATATTGAAATCAAGGACAAGAAAGGAATTGAGAACACCGTTGCGGATCACTTGAGCCGTCTTACTGTGGACAAGGAAGCTATCCTATTGCGTGAAAGTTTCCCAGATTAGCAATTATTCTCAATTGCCTTTGGAGAACCATGGTATGCTGACATTGTGAATTACTTGGTATCTAAACAAATCCCAAAGAACTTGTCTCGTGCTGAGAGGGACAAACTTAAGAAGTTGGGGAACCAATACATATGGGATGATCCATACTTATGAAAACATTGTAGTGACCAAGTAATAAGAAGGTGCGTTCCCGAATCTGGATTTAATTCCATCTTGTCTTTTTGTCACTCTTATGCTTGCAGGGGACATTTTGGGAGTAAAAGAACCGCTCACAAGGTACTTGAAAGCGGTTTCTTTTGGCCAACCTTGTTCAAGGATGCGCATACATTCTGTACAACTTGTGATAGGTGCCAAAGAACAGGCAATCTATGTGCCCGAAATCAAATGCCACAAACTTTTATTCAATTTATTGAAGTTTTTGATGTATGGGGTATTGATTTTATGGGTCCTTTTGTCAACTCTCATGGGAATTTTTATATCTTACTTGTTGTTGATTATGTCTCGAAATGGGTGGAAGCTAAGGCCACCCCAACTAATGATTCTAAAGTGGTTTCAGATTTTGTGCAAGTTAATGTTTTTGCAAGGTTTGGAATTCCAAGAGCCATAATTAGCGATGGGGGTTCTCACTTCAAAAATAGAATCTTACAAAGCTTGTTGAAGAAGTACAATGTGTCGCACAAGATTGCAACACCTTATCATCCCCAAACAAATGGACAGGCCGAGGTTTCTAACCGCGAGGTGAAATCCATTCTAGAGAAGACGGTGAATCCAACAAGGAAAGATTGGAGCATGCGCCTTAATGATGCTTTGTAGGCGTATAGAACCGCATACAAGACACCTATCGGGATGTCTCCCTTTAGGCTTGTGTATGGTAAACCTTGTCACCTACCCGTTGAGATTGAACATAAGGCGTTATGGGCTATTAAAACAATGCAATATGGATGTGGATGGTGCTGGAAAGCAAAAGAAGTTACAACTTCAAGAGTTAGAGGAGATCCGCAATGAGGCATTTGAAAGCTCACGCATTTATAAGGAAAAGACGAAAGCATTTCATGATAATATGATTTCTAGGAAACAGTTTTGCATTGGGCAGATTGTGCTTTTGTTTAATTCTCGCTTCTATTTATTTCCAAGTAAATTAAGGTCACGTTGGATTGGACCTTTTATTGTTACTAATGTGTTTTCTCATGGTGCGGTAGAAATTCGTAGCATAGCTACAGGCAAGGAACTTAAAGTTAATGGACACCGGTTGAAACCATAGAAAGCAAGGAGATAGTCGGGGTGACGACTTTAAACCAAGCGCTACATAGGAGGCAACCCAAAGGATGAGTATTTCTTGTCTTATTTTTATTTAATTTTTTGTTCTTGTCTTGTTTTTAGCCTTTTCTTGTCTTGTATTTACTTTTTCTGATTTCTTGTCATATTTCATGTAAGATTTCCCACCTTGACTTACTTTGGATGACTCAATTTACATTGAGGACAATGTAAAGTCTAAGTGTGGGGGAGTGGTTAAGCATTTGCATTGTAAATTTTTCAAATTTTTTAACTTTTGTGTAAATTAGTGAATGAAAAACTCCAACTTGTAGTTAGTTTAGAGTCACATAGTATACATGTCGCTAAGATTACATCGAAATTCTCACAAGAGTGACTGAACTTAGAGATGACAGAGAACATAATCGGGTTTCTTGCTTGAATGGGAGTTAAAGTTGGATTTAATCATGCCAGTGGCAAATGAGGTGCAGATTGAATTCGGTATTAGAGTTGTGATCCCCTATAGTGGAGACTACCCATGTTACATCATGAGAGGCACCGACCTTCACTTCTTTGTACGTGTCTAAATTTTGTTGTTAGAGTGTGTGTCACCGTACGTAAACTCCGGGTAGAATGGTGAGCTAGCCAACCTCCCACCAATAGAAGCACTACTTTGATCTCTTGAGTGCTATTTTATCAATCATGATGGTGACATCGAATTGCTAACTTACGTACCACTTGTAATCTTGTTCGCAGTTAGCACCATCCACTTTATCTCTCTCTACACCAATAGGTCCATAGAAACACCATCATCATCAACAAGAGGAGCATCACAAATTCGAAGGAAAGTTGAAGACGTTCAAGGTTTACAAGCAACGGTACAGAAATGAGCAGATTTCAGACTCAAGTAAAGCAACAAGACAAGGAGCAGAATTTTTACAAGTTTAAGACTTATGAACAAGAGCGAAGATTATCAAGATGAGAGTTCAAGAAGTTTATGATATCAAGACATACAAGTTGTAAAGAATCAAGCGGTAAAGTACTTACACCATGGCCTTTGTACTTACATTTTTATTTTATCTTTATTCTTATTTGTTAGTTTGTATTTTATTTTCTCTTGTCTCAAAAAAAAAAAATCAAATCAAATTAAAAAAAAAGAGAAAAAAAGAGACAAGAGAAAAGTTCATTAGGTTCATCATTAGTTTTCATATTTTTTTTGTTTTAATTTTGTATTTACTTTATTTATCTTGCATCTTACAAAAAAAAAACATATTCATCATATTTTGGTTTGTTTAGTTCGTTTTTGGTTTTGTATTCATTCAATAAAGCCAATGGAAGAAGAAATGTTCATAATGAAGTTTCAAGCAACAAGGAATTAGAGGAAAGAATCACATTGTCAAGATTTTACGAAGTTCAAGAGTTATCATCAAGAGTTGAAGACCGAAGACGAAGATGAAGACAAGGATTGAAGACCGAAGACGTTTCTATGGACGCTGTGAGAGTGGTGCTAACTGCACGTCGAACGGATAACGAGGTAAGTAAGCATATTTCCACCTTCGTTAAGTGGTTGATTTCCTTTCTTAGAGATAGTCAGAAAAAGGGTTTTCAAAATGATAAAAGATGTGGGTTTTTAAAACAATTCGGAGGGTTTTGCCTTCCTACTATTCAACGTGTCACAGGATTCTCTCTTCATTCCTACCTGGACACATGTGTGACCCATAAAAGGCTATTTATTATTGAGAGCAATTTCATAAAACCCTTTCTAGTGAGGCAGAGTCGAGACTTTCGATCACTCCGAACCTGGATTCTTTCGATAAGGGATGGTTATTTCTCTCTCAACTTTTAAGGATGAGATTGTGTTCATATATGTGTCTAATTTCTTATCACTAGTGTGCAGAATCTTTATGTCTTCTTAGCGCGTTGGATGCTATCATTTCGTAGAACTGGTAAGTAGGAAAATTAGGTTCTGTGGGTATACCTCTAGTAAACCCTCACGAGACTAAAACTCGTCCACTAGGGACACCTAGGGGTTTAAAGGCTTGTTATACATGCTAAGTGTGACCGTATCCTCGACGAAATGGAGTTGTATGTATCCTTTAGAATAAGTTTTGTTTGATTTGCTTGAGGACTAACAAAGTCTAAGTGTGGGGGAATTTGATAGGTGTTGTAAACACCTTGATATTTATCTATTGTTTATGCTTTCTTTGCTACTTTTCTTGTAAATTATGTATCTTATGTTTGCTTTTGAGTTTATTAGGTACTTTGGAGTCATTTGGAGCAAAAGAAAGAGAAATCGTACATTTGGAGCGTAAAAGGAAAAGGTCAATTCACAGGTGAGTGATACTTGGAGCCAACGAAGGATATGCAGTAAGGGAGGCGAAGGATGAACTGTCTTTTACGCCTCAGTAATTCGGTCGTCCTTATCCCTATTCGACCGAGAAGATAAATTCGTATTTTCTTCCTCATTATTATTCTTCTTTCTTCTTCTCTCATCTTCTTTTTCTTCTGTTCTTCACCTCTGGCGATTCTGCGAGATTTCTGAGGATGTGATATCGAAGATAAACTTAGGGGAAATCTTAAGAACCGACTGTTGGTGATGGTGATGATGTTTGTTATTGATTCAGACTCGAATGAGGAAGTGAATCTGGGAATAGGGTTTGAAGATTAGATTAATGTTCTGAAGATCTTGAAGATGAAATTAGAGCTATGGTTAGATGAAGAATCTTGGGTAGATGTTTGATTGAAGTTTTGAAGTTGATTCAGTTATGAATCGAAGAACTAGGGTTCGTAAGAAGAATTCAGAGAATATGGGGATGATGAAATTGAGAGTTTAGAAGGTTAATTGGAGGTGGATTTTACCTGAATTAGAGTTTGAGTTTGAAGAATAGATTGGAATCGGTAGTTAGAGTTTGATTCTGTTTTAATGAAGGTTTGGGAGTCGAATTAGGTTTTAGTTGAGAATTACTAGTGATGAAGTATGGGGGTTGTTGTCAGTTTCGAGATGAGTTGTTGAATCAAGTCAAGTGGATAAGGAATTGAATTCAATTGCCAGGGTAACACAGATTTGAGGTAAATGTTCTTCTGTAAATTAGTTCAAGTTTGTTATTAAGTTTATGAGTTATTATTGAATGAGAATTGAGATTGGATGTAGTATGGGAATCTCAGGTAAAGAATTGTGGCTAGAGATATTGGTGTTGTCTGCATGTATGTTAACGGTAGGTGTTATGGATGGTCTGAATGAATGAGATGTTGCGGGAAGTATGGGTTTGGTGAGGTATGAGATTTTGAGATGGTTATGAATTTGAGAATGATCCAAGATGTGCATTTGAAGTTGTAATGGTAGTGTGGTTGAAGCTACAGGGAAATCAGTGAATGATGGAGGGCAGAGTTATTAAGATTTTGAGTTACAGGTAGGTTAGAAAGTATGGTTATGAGATTGGAGTTAGAACTCAGGGTGAGTTTAGAGAAAGTATTGGATTTAATTACAGGAAATTGTTGGTGGAAGCGGTAAGGAGCTAGAAGTGATGATTATGCTGAAGGGATATTGATTTGGTAAGTACAGGATCATGGAGTGATGAAGGGAGTTGAATTGCAAATTTTATGGGGTAAATGTGAATTGCAGGGTATGAAATTGGTGTCACTGCTGTGAGAGTGTAGTTGAGTATAAGTAAGAGATCATGGTGGTGAATGAGATGAACTGATGTTGATGTTGTGGCAGTTTTAGTTCTGACGTTGTAGCTGAGCTGTAGGATATGGTTTTGGCAGTGTTGTTTGATAGAAATGATAGTGTTGAATAGAGTTCAGCAGAAGTATTCTACAAAGTGGCTGCAACTGATGAATTGTGTATGTAGGAAGAGTATGGCTTAGCACTGCATTTGCAGGTAAAGCTTAAATTCCATTTGTATATTGAATTCTTGAATTCTTGAATTCTGTTAGAATGAATATTTATGTAATGATCTAATTGGATAGAATCGAGTTAGTGAAACTGAACAATAGAGAGTTTTCTTGTTGAACTAATGTTAGAGTTTTATTTGTATCAATGGTTGATTCCATTGATTTACCTTGAATCCATTTACCAATCAGATGTCTGACTAGTTTGGTTAGATGATTCAGTTAATCTGACAGAGTCAAATGTAAATCTGACTCACCTGAATCAGTTTGTGGACTGAGTTAGATCACCGAGTTAACCCTGAACGATTCTTATGTGACCAGAACCAGTTGACCTGATCTGACCTGACCTTGTCTGTTGACCATTTACTTGACCATTGACCTTGGACTTTGACTTGACGTGGACTGTTAGTTGACCTGTGACCGCCAATTTGACCGTTAGTTGACTCGGATAGACTGGACCTTAGTTAATGGGCTTACTTTGTGGTCCTGGACTTAGGACTAGTTATCCTATGTTGATGATTTGGACCTCTTGTGGTCCGAATTAGCCTTTGGTTTCTTCTACAATGTTGTAGATATTCATAAGACTTAGCTAATAGACTGTAAAACCAACCTTATTGAATTAGTAAACCTTAGATATGTTAAAGATAGATAATAAAAAGGTGTAAAGTCATAAATAGCTTCGAACCATTAGATAGACTTGTATGATTCTTGTATGGGCCATTTTGGCTAGATTCTTAGTGTTCTTGTGTGGTTAACAGTTAGTCTTTATTAACAACGATCGATTCAAAGGATGAACCAGTGGATCGTGGATCTCGAGGTAGGCGTGGCTTATCTTCAAAAGAGGTGGGAATTTACATTTTAACTCTTGTGTGATTATTTTTGTTTTCTATTACAGAAGTTTATGTTTAACAAATTCATGCATTGCCTAATTGTGTATTCCATGCATTGTTTTATTTTAAATTCCAAAAGTACTGTTGATTCTTTTAATCTTTCCATTGATTGGAAAGGAATTGTGATGCTTTGTTTGTCTTTACGAATTGTTTGGGAAATAAGAATTTCCATTTGTATGTTTGGAAAATGAGAATTTCCATCTGTGGTATATAGGATACTTCTCCTTCATTTATATCTACTTACTTTCGAGCTTCTATGCGTAATAGGTGTGTAAGGAATTGGTCGACACTAATATAAAGTAATAGGGTGTGTAAGGAATTGGTCGACACTCAATATAGTACATTCTTTGACGAAGGAGTTAGTTCCATATACATGATTGTTTTACCTATGTGAAATTGGTTGTGTAACTTGTGTTTTAGTGTTTTGGGAAAACATGAATTGTTTTCAAATCATTCCAATGATTACTTAAAAGTTAAATGTTATTTCTCCTGGGCACCCCTTTTAGGGATGATGTGCTCACCCATTCCCACTTTCAGTTTCAGAGACAGATCAGAGTTGCGCAGCGAAAGCTTCAAGGATTGAGTTCGTTAGTTGGTTAACTTCTGTTATGTTTATTATGTTGTATATTCTATTTTTAAACCAAATGACTATTGTATATGTATCATTTGAGAGGAGTTCTTGTATTTATTTCAGAGCGGGGCTAGTTTTTGGGTTAAGTTTTGTAGCAGATTTCTTAATTGAATGCTTAAGTATATGATTTAGATTCTTACTGCCTCTGTATTTAGTTAATCTCTTGGATTAGTCAGCTGCTAGCTTTGGGGGCGCTACAGGAGTGATCGAAAGTCTCAACTCTGCCTCACTAAAAAGGGTTTTATGAAATTGCTCTCAATAATAAATAGCCTTTTATGGGCCACACATGTGTCCAGGTAGGAATGAAGAGAGAATCCTGTGACATGTTGAATATTAGGAAGGCAAAACCCTCCGAATTGTTTTACAAACCCACATCTTTTATCATTTTGAAAACCCTTTTTCTGACGATCTCTAAGAAAGGAAATCAACATCAACACAATTGTAACAAAGGACCTTGTCACGTCGAATGCGCATTTGCTCCTATGTTAACCTTATAATAATGGGAGTAGAAGTAGATATGGTTTGACCAAAGTATGTGAAAAATCCTTTGGGGTGGTGGGTGCTGATTTAGAATAGTTGGAGGATGTCATGATTTGTTTAGGAGGAAAATTGGTGTTAGAAAAAGATCTATTGGATGTGAAGGAGCGGGAAGATGGTTTGTTGGTTTTAGTCAGTGATTGACATTTTTGTTCCTCCATCTTAGCTAAGGAAAAAGCTTGAGCAAGTGTTGTAGGATAAAACATATATATTGAATTAAGAATTTCTTCCTTTAGGCCACTGATAAAGCTCATAATAAAATATCATTCATCCAGAGAAGGATTATTACCAACATTAAAGCCTTAAGAGATTCAAATTGCTCGAAATACTCCTCTACTGAATTAATTTGCATCAACTTATTCAAAGAATACACAAAAGTTTTTTGTACAGGATTTTCAAATCTAGCACAAATACCTCGAGCAAGATCATACCAAGTAATACGATGTTTACCAACTTGGAATTCAAAAACCATTTATCAGCCTTACCTTCAAGATAGATGGCTGATATATCCACTTTCCGGTGTTCTTTAATATTGTGATCAGGAAGTATGTGTAACACTTTTGAATCCACCCACGAGGATTTTCTCCATCAAACCGTGAAAAATCAAGTTTCGGTACTCGATTGAAGTGTTGATGAGGAATGTTAGGTTTAAATTAACCAAATATTGAATTCACATCAAGAGAATGACCCCCGGAAGGGCCACCTTAATTGTGGATAATAGATCTTTTCGTTGGAGAAGAAGATCTGAATAGCTCCTCGATGCGTTTAGACAAATCTTTAATGTCATACGATGTTTCAAGATGAAGTTGTCTTGATCGATCCAAGTTGGTCTTGGATTGTTCTTCTAAAGCAACAAAGCATTCATCCAAAGCCTGCTGATCTCGTTGCAAGAGTTCATAAACTTCCTTTACTGTTTTTGGATCGGAAACCCCTATCGAATTTTTTTGGAATGGCTCTGATACCAAATATATCGTACTCAGTACAATTGAGAATCAAGAAACCAAGAATCATAAATTTGGTTCCTAATGAACGCAGCAGCTAGTGTAATTGATCCAATAAATTTGGTTCATTAATGAAGAAGATAAGAGTTCTTACACATTTAATAACAATCATTAACCCCAACTCTAACGGTCAAATAATGAACACCCGACTCGGGACCAGTTAAAAATATTATTTAACAGAGTTTATTAAATTATCGAGTATTAATTAATGGAGTTTCTACTGTAGATAAATACACCCAGTCAGACAATATGTAAATACACCCAAGACAATACTAAGGGCAAGGTGCTCAAGACACTGTGAAGACCATGACACTGATTTCCAAGATACTCAGGGCATTACCAATTAGGTCATCATGATAAAATCTTTCTCAAATACCAACATAAAGATAAAATAGATGTCGGAATATGCATGTATCCTAGTGAATAGATAGTGATTACGATTGAAGGAACTACCAAAAGCTAAAATTAAGGAAACAAATAGTGAATTCACTTTCATTTTATTTTTGTTCAATCATTTCTATATAAAAAATTTGTACACCTTGTGAATACAATATACAACCATATGTAATAGCTAGATGTTAAACTACTGACAGGATGTATAGTAATTTCCTTGTTTCAGTTATAAAATATTAACTTATCTTTTTAATCTAACCAAACACATGTTATCTAATAAATGCTGATTATAAATGTTATCATTACAAATACAAGAATTTGGTGACAATCATTATGTATCAAGTTTATTTGCATGACCGGTAAATATACCCAAGACAATACTAATGGCAGACAAGGTGCTCAAGACACTGTGTAAACTATGACATTGATTTCCAAGATACTCGGTGCATTACCAATTAGGTCATCATGATAAAATCTTTCTCAAATACCAACAT
The DNA here is from genome assembly GCA_023531105.1 of Papaver atlanticum. Taxonomy (NCBI): domain Eukaryota; kingdom Viridiplantae; phylum Streptophyta; class Magnoliopsida; order Ranunculales; family Papaveraceae; genus Papaver; species Papaver atlanticum. Next base: position 71,728 of record JAJJMB010009234.1, on the reverse strand, counting down.
AAAGATAAAACAGATGTCGGAATATTCATGTATCCTAGTGATTATGATTTAACGAACGACCAAAAGCTAAAATTAAGGAAATAAATAGTGAAATCACTTTCATTTTATTTTTTTTCAATCATTTCTATTTATTTATTTATTTATTTTTGTACAAGTGAATACAATATATTGCCATATGTAATAGGTGTTAAACTACTGACAAGATGGATAATGATTTCCTTGTTTCAGTTACAAAATATTGACGTATCTTTTTAATCTAGCCAAACACATGTTATCTAATAAATTCTAATTATAAATGCTATCTGTTACAAATACAAGAATTTGGTGACAATCATTCTGTATCAAGTTTATTTGCATGAACGGTAAATAAATCCAAGACAATACTAAGGGCAGACAAGAGCTCAAGACACTGTGTAGATCATGACACTGATTTCAAAGATATTACCAATTAGGTCATCATGATAAAATCTTTATCAAATACCAACATAAAGATAAAACAGATGTCGAAATATGCATGTATCCTAGTGAAGAGATAGTGATTACGATTTAAGGAACTACCAAAAGCTAAAATTAAGGAAACAAATAGTGAAATCACTTTCATTTCATTATTTTTTTCAATTATTTCCATATTTTTGTTGTACACCTTGTGAATACAATATATAGCCATATGTAATAGGTGTTAAACTATTGACAGGATGGATATTGATTTCCATGTTTCAGTTACAAAATATTAACTTATCTTTTTAATCTAACCAAACACAGGTTATCTAATAAATTCTTATTACAAATGTTATCAATTACAAATACAAGAATTTGGTGACAATCATTCTGTATTAAGTTTATTTGCATGAACTGTGAACTAAATTCAAACTGTGACACCCCAAACACTAAACCTGCTTAGCTAATAGGATTACAACCTAGTTGAAACATCAAATCTAGATTATCGATTTCAAGAACCATAATTACATAAGCTAATCCCAAGAAAAACCCATACACTCTGATATTATACAAATGAAGATCTTTCAAGTGATATGAATGTGTTAATGTGTTGTTTTACAGACTTACAAAATATACATATATATATATATATATATATATATATATAAAAGATTCACAACATCTCTTATGTAATTATTGTTCTTGAAATCGATAATCTAGATTTGATGTTTCAACTAGGTTGTAATCCTATTAGCTAAGCAGGTTTAGTGTTTGGGGCGTCACAAGTTGGTATCAGAGCTCACTATTAGATCTTGTATGGGAAATAATAGGAAACAATTAGTGCTAGATGGTGAAATATATTAGTTTAGAACTGGATTGGGGTTGTGAGATAAATCTTAATTACTAAAAGCTATCAAGAACTAAAATATTTTATTGATTGGTTGATTGATTCGTTTTTTTGTTGTGTGTATATAGCAAGAAGTAAAATTTATAGGTTAACACCAATTACGATATAGTTTAGAAATTGATAGAGATTAGAGAATAATTAGTTTAAAATTATGAAACCGTAGTCAAAGCACTAGAGAAAATATTGAGGTTAGTAATTTCGATAGATCCCAAATTCATCTAGGAACTGATAGTGTATCTTTACACGTACGTAGGGTCATTAATCTATTGAAATGGAAATTTAGTGCAGTGAACTTAGACTTATTTATTTATGGTAATATAAATTAGTGTAATTGAATCTAGAGCCAAAAATTATAAATTTTTGTTTAAATTTATGTAGGATCCATTTTAGTTACATATAATAACAAACAACGAAGTAGGAAATTGTAATTTCTAGTTTTGATTGTAGTGGATAATTTAATTATCCACAACTTGTTTTGTTATCCTATTAGATTAACATCTGGTGTCAATTTTCACTTCATTAGCGAAATGAAGTTAGGTTTTACCGTAATAAGTTTTCTTTTAGATCATGTTGTGTACTTAATACAATTGTAACAGTAGGTAGGATAATCGTTCAACAATTAATGATAATAACAGTAATAACAATAATAAATGATAATAATAGCACTGATAATAATAATAAAGTTAGTATTAACCCTTACCAATTGGTATCATATTTACCTTTATCTAATTAAATTCTCATTAGTGAATATATAATGATAAAAGTAATAATTAGGATCAAGTAGCTATGCAAAATCATTAATAATTACCTTAATTAAACTAATGATAAAATTTGAAATACATTCTTTTGCATTTAAATCAGATAGTTAAAGTAAGATTTATTAGAATTAGATTTAATAATGTAATGATACTACAATACATAAGAAGATTGGATTTGCTAGTAGTCTTATACCAAATATCTTTAGTCAGATAAAAGATTTAATGAACCACTAGAGTAACACAAATACATGAAATTAATGTTACCAATCTTTATGAGAATGTAGAGTTAAATCTAGAGGACCAAGACTTAGAGTAGCAGCTACACTATCAACAAAACTAATAATGATAATAAAAAGATTGGTGAGAATAATAGCACAACTAATAAAGGAATTCGAGTAATTAAAATTACAATAAAATTTATGGTAGGTAATATTTGGAAAATATGTATATAGTTTTAATAGTAAAATTTTAATATTAACAATATTATATTTGACGTGAAAATCAAATTTGGATATGGACAAATATATAACAAACATGAAACTACATCAAATTAATAAATTACTAAATATTAGCTGGAGAACTTAAATATACCTATATGTTAGAATATAAATTATTGTAGTTACACCTAGACCTACAAACTTTAGATCTTAGTTGTAGAGAGGCATATAAATTATGTTTTATTTCATGTTGCTTCAATCGAACTCATCTGAAATGAGTTGGGTTTCGTGCGTTGTAAGTATAACCAGTACTTACATTGAGAGGTAGATTGATTTAATTTTCGAGGACGAAAATTTATGTAAGGAGGGTAGAATGTAAGGATTCGCAAGCTCGTCAACGCTATTATACCGGTCAAGAGACGATCTAGAGATGATCAAGAGACGATTTAGCCGCTAATGACACGATTAATTAAATAGGAACATTAATTAATATAAATTAATAAAATAATTTTGAAAATGTAATTAGTGCCATTAGATAGACCTCGAAAATTTATGTGAAATGGACTACTCGAACGCATCAATCGGGCACCGGATGAGAAAGATGTCGCGCTCGGAAAGGTAGATGTAGAAATTTGACTAAAATCAATCGTCGTTGACCGATAAACCTTGACCAGACTTGACCTCAATGGGACCTCTAGCTAGTAAAGAGTCATCCCTTAGTAATGCACTGCAGTTTGGTAATAGTAAAACTTGATTTAATCTAGTTAGGGTAATTAAAAGAACTAATCAATAATTAACTAATTTATTATAGTTATTAAGGAAATAGATATTTTGTGTGTCTCTGCCCTACCTTCTCGTATGGTTTTAATGGACTTGAAGTGTAACTTGGTCGTCATATAAACTTGAGAATTGTAGATGAGTCTCTTATCTTCCCATAAAGCCCGAATTTGCTCAAATCGGATAACCAAGGAATTCGTTATGAATTGTTGAAGTTTAGTCCAAGGCTACTAATGGGGGTACCATTTTGCTTGGGGGTGTACCAACCCAAATGCAATTGTTTTTTTGTCCTATATGTATATTGGTACACCCCCAAGCAAAATGGTACCCCCCATTAGCAGTTTTGGTTTAGTCGTCGCGGCTGAAATTCTGGAATCAGCTGTGAGTGGGCATGTTAGAGGACTTTTCTAGGTATGTTTGGATCATCATTGGTTTCTGGTCATAACTACAAACTTGTAGAGGAAACTTTTACCTTTCTAAAGAGATATCAGGTGATAGTTTTGGACTAGTATTGCAAACTCTTGAGACCCTGAAATTTAGGTACTTGTGCTGTGTATAAGTTGTTTAAAATGCTCACCAAGTGTTTGTGAAAATGTCTGAATCAACTCAGTGAGTCGACCGAGTTAAACCAAACCAGTGAGTCAAACCGTTTTGACTCATCGAGACAGAAGAGTCAGCTTAGCTTACTCATAATCCAGACCGAGTCAGCCAAAGTGGGTAAGTACGTCGGTTTCTGTGTGCCGGTTCAGGCCCATTGGACTTGGGCTTAAGCCAGAAATCTTATTTCAATATTTGGGACCCCTTATGTTGCGAATTAGCTTTCAGTTCCTTTAGCAAAGTTGTAGGGATTTTCGAGGGCTTTCCTATGACACCCAATTTGACTCTATTTGGATAAGTAGATATTGTTTTATACCAAAATTACTTATTACCAGGTTATAGGATTATTAATGGAACTAGAACCATTGGTTATTTCACTTAGCCTATAACTGGAGACTTGTATGATATTATGTTTTGAACCTTGTGTGAGTCTATTGGCTAAATTCTTAGAGTGCTTGTGTGATTAACAGTTAATCTATATTAACAACGATCGACTCAAAGGATGAAGTAGTGGATTGTGGATTTCGAGGTATACATTGCTTGTCATCAAATCAGGTGGGAACTCTTGTAACCTTCTTGTAATCACTAAGATACTTCTTTCTGCGAGCATGATGTGTATCTGTTATTTATGAGCTTGTTATGAGTGTATATCGATGTGTGTGTGTGCGATATGTGTTGTATGGTTTCCCCGCAAGAAGTGTCTGTGATTCCCCACAGCTTCTTGCTAAGTTTAGTATGGCAACGCTACGCTGTTTATGATATTATTCTAGTAGACCGACGCTACTCCGGATCCAGTATTATTTAATTTCTTGTCTTATAACAGTAGGCCGGCGTTACTCCGGATTCAATATTATATATACTTTTATTTGGGGGACCACTCGTATACATATCATACTTGCTTGTCTAACTCAGATCTTATTGTGTGATTTTCCCGCAAGGAGTGTCTGTGGTTACCCCACAGCTTCTTGCTAAGTTAAGTAGGCCGGTGTTACACCAGATTCAGTATTATTTAATTTATTGTTTTAAAGCAGTAGGCCAATTTTACACAGGATTCAATATTATTTAGTATGCCGTCTTTACCCCGGTTATGATATTATATATACTATTTATTTTGGGAAAATCACTCGTATGCATACAATCATTGTTCGTCTAACTTTATGGTCTTGATGGTAATATTCTGAATCATGGTTTGTATGGGCACTTTGTGTGGACGATGTTATTATTACTGATTAGGGTTGCTCTCGCGTCGTTTTCTCCAATGAGTTTGGCGAGGTTAGAGTGACACCTGCTTCATGATGCATAAATAGCTGAATGATTAGTTTCTTCTTGTTTCTTTCAATTTATATTCTTTTAGAACTGTTAAGCATATTTAGTGATTACTTGAGAGTTATTTGTTTCCATTGGGCACCCCTTTGGGATGATGTGCTCACTCGTTTCCACTTCAGTTTCATTAATCAGCAGAAATGGTGCACGTGAAGATAACTGTTTCCGTAGCTTAAAGCTTTTAGCGACGTTAGAGATGTTGTGAATCTTATATATATATATTGTAAGTTTGTAAAACAACACATTAACACATTCATATCACTAGAAAGATCTTCATTTGTATGGGTTTGTCTTATGTAATTATGGTTCTTGAAATCGATAATCTAGATTTTATGTTTCAACTAGGTTGTAATCCTATTAGCTAAGCAGGTTTAGTGTTTGGGGCGTCACACAAACTCCCATCCTTATGAAAAATACCTATATGTTGACGAAGCTTTGAATCAATGATGTGTATAGTTGATGTCATACTTGTAAGTTGGGTTTCTACACCAATAGAGCTATATGTGCATCTGAAATTTCCTCTTTGTAAAGGTTCAATAACAATTTGAAAGAAGTTAAAGATTAGAAAATAAAGCAGAAGAATTCTGGAGAAAAGGAAAAAAGAAAAGAAGGTAATGTATAAATAAACATCGACGATATAATTTGTAAAACCAATACTCCAAATCTTAAACAACTCAATTTATAAATATCATAAGGCTAATAAAAATATCATAACAAACGGGGAAAAAAATATTTAAAAATCAGACCTCTTTCCCGAGGTCTATATCTTTCTTTTCTTTAATTCACAATCCTTTAGTCTCTCGAGTTTCTTTTTATACCCGAGTCTAGAATAACCAACAACTAAAGTCCAAATAAGAAAACAATATATTAAGAACCAAGATAAACCTGAATTTACGCAACGACATATTCATCCATCCACTCTGGGTATATGTTAGTAAAAATCTTATAAGTACATAAAATAACAATATTCAACTTATACAAAACTCCAAATTCACAAACATCAAAAATTTAATTTAAAGTTGGAACAACACACACAAAAATATTTGACTCCAGGGATGAAAAAGCCGATGGCCCCTAGTTGTATACACATAAGGAATACTAAGACCTTTCAAGTAACCAACATAGATTAACTTGGGCTTTCATGTGCTTCCACTTGTATACAACATGAAAAATGGATCTTCAACATCCACTTACTCCACAACTCAGTAGGATATTCAATAGTATCCTGCAAAATTGACCGTCATTGGGCATTGAAGAATATCAACAAAATCAAGTTTCAACCTTGAAAAAGTTTAATCAATACTCTTATAAACTAATAAAGTAAAGAGAACAAATTAGAGCAAACCTCTATTGTTTGGCTAATGAAACAAAATCCACCAAAATATATAGTTTTCCCTTACCACGATGTTTCAAAGAACGAAACTTTTCCTTTTGTTTGACCTCAAATCAGTACTGATGAGCTCTCATTGCCACCATTGACCAATACATGAAAAAGAATATAAAAAAAAAAAAAAAAGACAACGAAATCCTAAACCGTAAGAATCAAACAAACAAAAAAACAACTAACCCACTCTAGAAGAAAAACGCAAAGCCAAAACCAAAAAATTCTAATGCTTTATATAAAGTTAACATACCCACAAAATTAAAAAATAAATAAAAAATCATTTGTTTTAGAAATAATTCCGATCAATGTTATAAATTTATACTATAATTTATAACTATTTTTTGAGAACTTTTCATAGAACTTAGTTGTTACTACAACATCTTTTAAACACTTAAGAATTGACTTATTTTTATGGAACGAATAATTCGACAATCCGAGTGAACCAAAAATCCAACGATATGAGATTCAAAAAAAAAGTGTAAACACATTATAAGAATGTGAATTCAATCCTTGACCTTAACTGCATTCACAAAAATCCAATGAATATGATCGCACAAATATAAAAAGGATAAATTAAAATGCTATAAACCAATCAGGACCGAGTGTTTCGTCGACCGCCTAATAATAAGAAAGGTGAATGTTACTTTTTAACATGGAGCCAGAGATAGAATTGATTTTATGAAATTTCAACGGACACGAAACGTAAAGGGTTGCGGTTTGGTTGGCCACCCAATGGGAGGCAGACAGGGTAAGCACAACTCACACCGCTGAGCTATTGATGAATTGGAGTGTTTAGGTTGACCACTATGGATCTCCAAGATCCAAGATACAAGGTGGTTCAAGGTGGCCTCCTAGCCGCTGCGGTTGTTCAAGATACCCAGGGAAACCGTCTAACCATATGGCGCCCGACGCCAAACCATTTGGCGCTTGACCAAGTCAACACGGTCAAAGCGTCAATCCATTGGTCGCTCATATATTTCCCCTAAATCTAACAGAAACTCTATCAATTTCCAATTTTTTTTCTTTTTTTTCTTTTTTTTTTATCCTAAACCTAGTTTTGCATGTGTTGATTCAAAGCAAGAAATTGAGTTGTTTGAAGAGAAATTATAGGGTTTTTTGCTTGTGGTCGTTGTGGTTCTTTTAAACTTGATTTGCCTAATTTTCATCCACAACCAAGAACAAGATATGTTCAACAACTTTGAGTTGATTGTTTTTTTTTTACTTTGATGATGTTTTGTGATTTTTGATTCGGAATTACATCAAAACATGTGTTGGTTGAGTTGGTTAGTAGTTGTTTATGGGTCAAATTGATATTGTTGTTTCAAATTTAGAATTAAAATGAAGTTAGGGTTTGAATTTGACAACAAAAAAATATGAGGTTTGGTACGTATAATGTTGTGGTTATTATGTTTGTGATATCCCGGGCAGAGCACGCACTATCTATGAACAATGTGAGTTAAGGCGTCTGAGTGTGAACAGGGTGTAGGTTTAAAAAGGTCAAAGAAATATTTAAACGGAGCGACTAACCATTTGGCACTCAGGTGGAGCGCCAAATCATTAGACGCCCTGAGCGCCAAATCATAAGGCGCCAACAGCATATTCTCGGAGAATATGCTTTCGAGCGCCTAATGGTTAGTCTCTAAAACAAATTTTCGAGCGCCAAATGGTTGGACGCTCCTATGTTGGTTCAAGCTGAGATCCAAGTAAATGCTTGAACCTCATCTTGATATAGGGAAATGGCAACACTTTTGCAACACTCTCTGGCTTAAATGTGGGATCTTGAATGACCATAGTGGTCAGTCTTAGAGTAATGATTGATTCACCCTTGGGTTGACTCAATCCGTTTGACCTATTTTATTTTCCTTCCGTGCCAAACGGAGCAGTAATTCCCCACTAACCATTTTCCCGCCTAATCGTCAATCATTCCTGCTGAAATTCATTCATTTCCCCATCCAAAAAAACAACAACCAATTAACTGGTTTTGCTACATATTGGATTGGAAAACGGCAGAAAAGAATAAGCAGGAGAAATAATTGTAACAAAACCTTCCTGCATATCTCTCTCTTACTATTACTGTTTAGAGTTTGATTAGTTTTAATGGCGTCTCAAAAAACCCTAACTGACTACGAAAGGAGAAGGCTTGAGAATATAAAGCGCAACCAAGAGATGATGTCTTCTTTCAAGATTCAATTTATAGCTAACCAACTTCATTCTTCTACATCAAAACGTCAAAGGTAAATTAAATATCTTTACTCGCTTTCATGGATTTTTATTTATCTCACTTATTGTTTTTGTTTTTAACAGAACAGAAACCAAAACTTACAAAACGAATCGAGGAAAACAACCTAAACCGGAAGCCCCAATTGTAATGAGACGCTCCCTACGTGCTCGAGGCATACCTCCTGAGAACAAAATTGGACTAGAAGAAGAAGAAAATGTCATCTCCGACACCAATGCCACTGAATCTGAATATCCTTCTCCCAAGAAATTGGGTCCTGTTCCTATGCTAGACGCTTATAATGGTACTGGTTCCCTTGATAACCAGATGAAGCATCAGAAACATCTTATCGATACCATCAAGAGTTTAGCTGAAACCAATTTGATGAGCTGCTCAATTCATGATGATGATACTTCTGTTGTTGGCTCTTCTCTAGAGTTGGAATCTTTGATCTTAAAATCAGAGAATGTTGCCAGAGTCTTGCCTAAGAATATTCTGAATTTATGTTTCTTTCCTTGTAAGAATAGAAGTATCGTTGTTGCTGGAAATAAGGCTGGGAGTCTTGCAATATGGGATATGGATGCCGATCTTAAAGAAGAAGAAGAAGAAGAAGAAGAAGAAGAAGAAGAAGAACGGATTGGAAATGGTGATGGTATTTATCTCTATGATCCCCATACTGCTCCCATATCAGGAATTGTGATTCAACCCTTTTCCTTATCTAAGGTATGGCATCCTTTTATCATTTACAATCTTTGACCTTTTCCACATTTTATTCTTTCCTTTTGATTCTCAGTTGTACATGATTTAGAGGCTACTTAAACAAGATAATATAAGTAGCAAAATCTTGTTATCAAGATTGTCAACTACCGACTCTTTAGAAAAAAGAAAAGAAATAAAGAGACTACGACAATTAAAGAAAAGACAGTAGATTTTCTTGTATGTGATAGCACGGCATCAGTTAGTATAGTCTTGCCAAGGGAAGGCAATAACGCTGAGGTACCAAACACTCCAAAAGGTGCTGTTTTGTGCCCGAAACAACAATTCCTCCCCCTACTGTCATATCATAGTCTATTCCTATCAGATCTCATTTCGTTTATTTTATTTCATAGGTTGCCCAGTGATTTGTTAAGATGGAGACTGTACTTTTCTCCTTTCTCGTGGAAGGGTTTAGGATAAATCTATAAGTTAGATTCTATTTATCTCAAATACATGACCAGATTAAGGTATCAAAGAAACTGAGGCAGTAAGTACCTTGAGAAGCCAAAGCAGTGTTGCACAGCACTTTCACAGGGTAGACTTAAAACAATGTGATGGCCGGAAAGATGGGAAAAAACTCATTATTGGTGAAGGTATCATAACCTTGTTTTACTAGACATATTCCCTTAAATCATGGAATGTTTGTAATATCAAAACCCTCATAAATGTGTTGGCTGATCCTTGCTATAGTTCGTTAGATTGATTCATAAGAAGGATTTCTTAGTGAACTACTAGAAACACGGCTGATAAGTTTTAGAAAGTACATTTAAGATTCTTATCATTTTCATATTTGATCATTTCTAGTTCACTTTTAATGACAAGATCTGTCACAAGTATGCTGCTCATGAGCATTTGTTCAGCGCCGTTCTTCTATAAACTTACTGAATACTTGTATATCACAGGTATATACAAGTTCTTATGATGGATGCATTCGTTTGATGGATGTAGAGAAGGAGGCCTTTGATATGCTATATTCCAGTGATGATGCCATCTTTTGTCTTTCTCCCCACCCACAGGAGGCGAAGTCTTTGTATTTTGGTGAGGCTCAGGGTATGATAAATGTTTGGGATGAAAGAGCAGGAAAATCCTCAAGCTCATGTACACTGCATGACCAACGGATCAACACCATAGATTTTCACCCGGAAAACACAAATTGTTTGGCTACAAGTTCCTCGGATGGTACTGCTTGCATATGGGATTTGAGAAACATTAATGCAAATCGACCTGAATCCTTAAAGATGGTAGACCATAAAAAAGCTGTTCATTCTGCTTACTTTTCACCCAGTGGAAATTGTCTTGCAACCACAAGGTCTGTTGTAATTGTTTGGCTCGTAGTGTTTTTTAATTGTAAAACAAACAGCTAAAAGTTGAGTTCTTAATTTTTGTTTTTTGACATGTTAATCTAGTGCTAACGACAAAGTTGGATTAGTAAGGGGAACGAATTTCATGGACATATCTATGGTTCAACATAATAATCAAGTCGGCAGATGGATTCCCTCTTTCAGGTATCACTTCTCATGACAAATCATTCATAATAACAGTAATGCGATAAAATATTCTGCAATATCAGTTAGTATGTTCTCCCACAAAGTGCTTATGGGACTTTCTAACAAATTTGCCAGATAATATATCAATTTTTTAGTATTACAAATGGTAACATAGGTTGGATTGAATATAATGTGTGACATGATAGCAGAAACACAGCTTCTTTCTTATTCACTTCATTGCTTAGGTGCATGGGATATGCTTTGTTTGTGTTATATATCATTCACATCACTGCTTGTTTTAGTAAATAGTAAAGCCAGATCAATTTTTACATGCCTCCAGAGTATACATATTAAGATCTATATCACTTCTCGATGACTTGAAGAATAAATGAGTTGTGTTTGACAATGTCCTTTTTAACTGCAGAGCAATTTGGGGCTGGGATGATTCTTATCTCTTCATTGGTAGTATGAAAAAAGGAGTTGATGTTATATCCACAGGTTACAGAAAACTGGTGACCTTAGAAAGCTCTTACATATCTGCAATTCCATGTCGATTTTCTGCTCACCCTTACAAGGTTGGAATGCTGGCCGGTGCTACCGCAGGTGGCCAGGTTTATACATGGGTTTCTCAGCAACATTAATGATAAACAAAATTGTCTTGCCCATCCTTTCATCTCAATCAACAAAATTGTCTTGCCCACTCCTTTATGTTTTTCATTTCTATTTTAATTCTTTAATTTATCGCCTTCTAGTCTTGGGCTTTGCTTTAAAAAAAAGAAAGAAAAAGGGCCGATGGGTTTTTTTTTTGTTGCTTTATTTGAAATTCCAGGAATATTTTTGTTTCACTTTCTGTTTATAGATGAATTTCCTAGCAGAAAGAAGGCATACAGGCTGTTTGTTTATCATGTCTGTGCTTCAAACAAAACAAAAAAAAAGTTTATAATGTCTGTAAAGTCTGAACTAAGAATGCAGTCTTAACCATCAATACATTCATATTTATTTATTAGTCTGAACTAAGAAATATTTCTGGAACCAGAGAGCTAAAGATGAAGCAATGAGAGGGGATGATAGAATAAGTGCATACATATTCTGAGTACCATCCGCACTATAGCAGGTTACACTTTGGTCTGAATATATATAGAAAGAGGACTTGACAGGAAATAAAAATAGGCTACCGAACAGATAAGATCAATTTCTGACAATGCTTAGTTCAACAAACAACAAAAGGAGAAATATACCATTATATACAACAGCCTCGCCACCACCACATCTGAAAAAGAAAACACAATCCGTGGCAAGGGAGGGAATTAATAAAGAAAAAGGTTAACTAATCCTAACCAGCTCTGACATCCACTATCAGAGAAGATCAACTTGCAAGTATGTCAAGGTGCTTCCCTCAACCTACCACAAAGAACCTTCTTTCCCCTTAAAAGCAGTTTCCACCATCACCGGCCCCTCGTGAAGTAGAGCAACACCAAGTGATAATAATTTTCAACGTGGCAAACCAAGAAATTAGTAGATGATATTCTCGAAGACTAGTCCAGTTAGCTGTCATCATCCGTTGCCCCTATGTATGTGAGTTCTGTTCTTCTAACTCTAACTGCTCCTCTTAGCAAGCTACACGCCTTGAGATTGTTTAGAGATGATGATGGTGATTGCTCAGCAGTACCACTAGGTAAAAGACCAGCAGCAACTACCACGCTGCTGCTGCTGTTATAATTACTACTACTGCTACTATTGGATAAGGTGGGACCACTGAGCAAGGAACTCGTCCCATCTTCTAACAGTGTCCATGGGTCCACTTCCATCTCTTCTTGATCGAGCTGCTGCAACAGTGCCGATTGCGGCTGCTTTGCCTTCCCTGTAGTATTGTTAATCATGGACCTAGCCGCCAAACCAACAGCAGGATTCCTTTGGCATGATATATTTAGATTTCCTTGGTTTAGCACACCAGCACAAGGAGATGATGAGATACTGCTAGATTGAAGCGCAGCAACAGCTGTAGATGAGACCGCTGGTTGCTGGCAAGAAAAGAAGTGTGGCATGTAAGGAGGGAGAACTGGCATTGCAGACTGAAGACGCCACCGAATTGTCTCTGGCAACTGCATGCGATCCAAGTCATTCTGTATTCCACATTACAGAGCATATCACAAGACAGGTTTTGTAATCCCAATTTATTCATTAATTTGGTGGAAGAAAACAAAGTAACGAAAAGAAAAAGGAAATGAGAAACACAGATCTCACCTGTAAACTCTCCACTGCCTCACGATCGAACACAGAGTCTCTAGAAGATTTTATAGTTGACTTGGAGGATGGTTCAGACTTCAGCCAACATGGCTTGCAATTGCCCAGTAACCCATGAAAGACGGACAAAAACCACTCGAAAAGACTTTCACCAGCGAGATCTGGAGTTGCTGCAGCCGAAGCTTCTATCATTGGCGAATCTGCCATCTCCCACTTGGCTTGTGCCGGAGAACTTTCTGTGGTAGGTGGATAGAAGGAAATGATTGCATCTGCATGCACCACCCTACTTCCAAGGAAACGAAGGATGACTGAGGCAAGCATATGCCTCATATTTCGACTAGATGGCTCCCTGGAAAATGAAATTAAGACAAGGAAAAGAGAAGCCACCCAAATTAAATAATCAGTAAAAGACAACCTAATTCATTCTTAGCCATTTATCATGATTGAGCATCAAGGTTAAATTAAAGATAAGGAAATTCAACAAAAGGTCACTTGTATATACCCCTTCTGCCGAAGGGAAAAGGTTCAAACCACGCCCGGACATAACTGTAAAGACTAATGGTTAATGACTCAGGAGTACGAAAAGGGCAACTAGTTTAACAAATGTACTGAAATTGCTAACTACAATCTTCTTATAAATCACTTTCAGATGACAAGGAAGCATTCATATCAGTTTGTGTATGCGACACTAACCACTGTTCCAGTCCATGTATGGGCTCGTTTACAGTGGGTCTGAAATTATCTTATAATGTGTCTGTCATAGTTCTCTTTATTTCTTTGGAATTTTGTATTTTGATAAGCAGACAACGTGGAAAATTTCAAGGAACAGGGTCCTAATTGTTAAGCAGTGTCTGGGTAAACACTTCCAATAGCAGCGATACAGCTTTGCGGGTATATCTAAATGAACTATTTACTTAACAATCTGTAGCTAATCCTAAGTAATACTTGCAACCATTCTCATTATTCAATAAAAACAGCGGAAAGAGACTACTTTAGAAATAAAAGAGGAACTTTTGAGACATTCTAGAGAGGAAAATGTTTACTAACCGAAAACAGAATGCATTTAAGGAAACAAAAAAGTGAAGCACAAGTATCGTATGAGCTTGAAGTAAAAAAATCGAAGGTGTGATTTTATACCTATCAGCATAAATGATAGGAAGAAGTCTCAAGAGGAACTGCAACCGCAACCATATAGACGCCCGCAATGCTGCAGGAGAGGGTGGTGAAGAATCAACTACTGGTGCCGCTGCCGCTCCTGCTAGTCGCCTTCCTAGTCCAGGGCTTCCTCCCCTGATACTTTTGCGACTATTACTCTTGTTTGCAGAGCCTTCAACTCCGGAAGGCGCAGAGCCAGAGTGCTTACTCACAGCACGAGTAAGTGCATTTACGTGTTGCTCAATATTGTTCATCTGCTTGATCAATTCGCTTGCAAATGTATTATGTGAATCACTGGAGCTCCGGTCTATGCAAGGGAGAACCAATTCTACAAGAGCTTTCTCAGTAACATACTGTTGACTAGAATTGAAGCCTTCAGTATCGGAAATTTGAGAATTTGTTTTTCCTGATAACTTCTCAACACCATCTTGAACAACTTCCCCTTCTTCAAGGGAGGTGGCCACAGACTTCCGCTTATTTATTCTACCAGTCAAATGCTCTGTACCGTAACTAGCCCATCCCCATGGTTTCCAGAATTGAACTTTAGTTGATAGACCTCTAAGCTGAGCAATATTAATGAGGCGTTGCCTGATAGACTTTCGTCCATAGAGCACATCATGACCAGCTAAGAACCATTTTGCGTGCAACAACAGAGACTCCTCTAATGACCTCCCAAGAAGATGAACAACTTCTGAGTAAAGTGAAGCAGCATCGGGTCTGACCAGTAATCTCGTCAGGACGATCTCAGTAAAATTGTTCTCACTTTCCGACAGAGCAAAGTTGTCAGAACTTGGCGAAAGAGCTCGGATGGCCTCCACCACAGAAGTACTACTGGAGGCTTCAATTTTCTCAATGAGAACTTGTTCATTTAAGAGAAGCCTCAGCTCAACCCACTGCCAATGAAACTTTGCCGGTTGCAAAGTGTCCAGAACATGTACAAGCTGGTCAAGAAGCCTCTTCCCATTTTCAGTGCGTTGTGTATTTGGTTCACCTTGCAAGCTAGTTGCACGAGTTCCATCATCTTGCAGCATTTTACAATCAAGCACTGCATTCAAGAAAAGCCTCCCACGGAGAGGAATAAGGGCCAGGGTTTTCAAATGTTTATCTGGAATCTGCAATTCAAGAACCGCTGCAAATTCTGAGTCACCTACATCAGAAGCCAGAAGATCATGGAATGCATGTGTGTCTCGAAGACACACGTCTCTGAATGGTTGGTGTTTGATGGCATCCCCTATGGCTACTGCTAGAGATGCTTGTACATCTTCACGGGTAGCGATGTTGTTGATAGGGATGTAAGGTTTCCACACCACAAGTGCAAATATAGAATAAGCAGGTGGGAACGCCAAGCTGAGAGGAAGCATTCTCTGCATCCTTGAAAGAGTTCGTATATATGGCTCGCCAAGGAGCTCCGCAACCAATCCATCAGATATTGTCCTGCAATTCCCAACAAGAACCCTAAACCAATGTACATATACTTCGACGGAGTTGTCAACCTTTGAAGCACCGATGGTACGAGAAATTCCATTTGAGCTGGATTTCCCACTCTTAATCAGATGAAGGACATCCAAGCCTTCCCTTAACCTAAATAGAGCTATCATTCTCTCTAAGCTAACAGCTCCATGAACAATTGACCCAATGACAAGGGAAGAAACAGCCGCAGCAGCCTTTACTGCCCTACTAATCACTGCCTTCACAGGGTTGTTCAGAGTATCATTTGACGGGCTGGTACTGGAATCATGAACATCAGGGGAAAGTTGAAATTGATTGCGAGGAGCCTTCATGGGAGCAAAGGCAGCAGTAACAACAGTAAAAGCTTCTGCTGCAAGAGCTATCTCAAAAGCACGGGTTTGACGCTCTCCCAGGGATTCCTTAAGTATGCAGAGGCAGGTTATGTGAATGTGTACAATGCACCGAGCACAATTTAATGAACTTATGGCTGATTGAAACTTTGGGTAATTTGTGGTAGATGTGAAGTCCGGCATTTTAGCAACAGCGGAACCTACATTTCCAACGATTGCAGAAACAGCAGAAGCGACTAGAGATGGATCCCCTTCCTGAGCTGGGCCACTATTCTGCCTAATACACTCCATGAGACCCATGACTATCTTCTGAGCTCTTTGGTGCACGTCATCCAGTTTATCAACACCAGAACCTTTTGGAGTAGCAGCACTGATAAGTTTCCTTTCTTTACCATTAAAATACTGCACAGCTTCCTCAACTTGTCTTTGCACTATCTCTTTCATATTTGGACCTGCTCGTGATAACCTGCCGCTCAATTTTTGACGTAAGTAATCGTCAGGATCTTGAACTCCAGCGGGAATCGCAGGTAGGTATCCAAAGTCACCATCAAGTGTTCTTCCAGATTCAAGTTCAGAAAGAAGTTTATGTTCGCATGTTGCCTTGAAATGCTTCTCCCATCTTGCCACACTATCCACATTTCTGTATTTTGTTAACAAGTTTCTAGCGTAATGAATGAATGCTGAACCACCAGCTTCTCTACTATTAGAAGCAGTACCAGTCGCAAACCGAAGCATTGTAGCAGATAAAACATCAGGAACAAGATCCGACGCCACAAGTACATTCTCATACCTGCATCAAACCCATTTGTCAGGCATTCAGATAAATAGCTTCATTGACAGATAGACAGATAGAAGCTAAATGGTACCAATCAAGATAACCCTTTAAGCAGTGAATCAGATAATGATATGTTTTATCGTCTACAGAAGTTCTAAGCAGTAAATCAGATAATGATATTATCGTCTACCGAAGTTCAACACCGCACGTGTACCACTACTAAGGATGGGATCTCTAGAACTGCTAACTAGAGATATGCATATTATTAAGCACATTAAACAGAGAGTATGTGACTAAAAAAGCAACAGAACGGAAGAGCCTAACAAAGGATAAGAAGGATCACTGCTCAAATTTCAGAGGGACGCTTTAGAGAATGTCTGCGCCAGAACAAAGCCAAGTGTATATTCTAATTACATGAGGTAGTTCAAAGTGACATACATATTAATTCAGTACATATATGTTGGGCTTGTTGTTTCAAATTTTACATGCTTTCTAAAGAAGATGATGAAAAGCTACCGGGGAAGATTACATGAACATAGCATTGTTTTCATGTCAAATTGTATTCTTATAGAAATCAAAATACTTTACAAAATCAAGGAGGAACCTAAATGGGAATATTCACACCCCATGCAAATATCTCGATGCATGGCGAAAACCATCCCTAGTTCCATATCTCCTAATAAATTTCGCAATAATCACAAGACAAAACACATGCAAAAGCTCATCTTGTACAACATTATTGAAGAGAATAAAAATTAAACGAAGAAAATCCAGACAAACAAGACAATAGCTTTTTGTTACGCTTTACAGAGCTTCATTGCTGAATGAACAAAATTAAGGAACTAGAAAACTATTGTGAGGTCTAAGCAAAAACCAAGCAGAAGAGGCCTTCCTCATTTTATAGTGTTGGTGAAATCCCTGACAGCTTCACACACTCCATGAGAGAAGGGTGTGCCCGGTAAGCGCATAAACATCGAACACAGTGGACCACTAATAAGTCGTCATCAGTTTACTGACGTTTCTATATTTCTGTGGAGCATAGTCTCCAATATATTACCTTAGGGGGACTATCAGATGATTCGAATAAATGATAAATCTACAATGACAAATCTACAGCTAAATCTCTGACACTTTCAACTGAACTGAATTTCTAAGATTCAAGGAATGAAGTGCCGACTGCCGAGTATTAAGATCTGCACTGGATATATAAAGCCAAATAAAATTCCAACCCTCTTCTATTTTACGCCATCAATAAGTAGTTTAGATGTAAATGTGGAACTAGTCAAGTGTTGGGTACTGATTTCAATAAAATTACCATAAGACTAAATAGCTAGATATTGTTATGTCAATCTTACATAATATGAAAAATTAGGGTACTGAATTCAATAAAACTACTGTAAGACTAAATAGCTAGATATTGTTATGTCAATCTTACAGAATATGAAAAATTAGTGCTTCTTTGGAACATTTTTCCTAACTACAATTCTATAAGTAGAGTCAGTGGACTAACACTATTCACTACATAATCAAAGGCCTTCCCTAATATATTATAGGGATGGAACAGGTTAGAGAAAGAAGAGTATAGGCATACCTCCGGATAGAAGATACGAAAAATGTCTCCCCTACTTCACAAGCCTGGTTTTCAATATTCTTCGACAATATTGTAGAGTTCCTCCCCCCATAGACAATGGAATTTGCACCAGTGAGAACCTTTGGTAAAAGCCATAGCAGAAACTTTACCCCAGATACCAAATCACACGAAATATCCAGCAAATATAGTATAGACGATAACTCATCCTCACCAAGCTTCCACGGCACAGAAATTCTGTCCTCAACAGGAGATAACAGAGTGCTTTGGCCAGTTTTATTACCAGCAGTTTCTGTCCCTTCGAAGAGCTGCTTGACATAGTTTACTAGCCAGAGAGTAATGGTCCTCCTCTCAAGCAACCTCAGATGTTTTAGAGCTTTTCCAATATTAACAAGGTCAGTCAGGCAGCTATCTGTAGAGATCCCAACAGTTTGTTTAGATATTTCTCCTTCTATACCTGTTCTGTGACGAGGACATGTAACTTTGGTACCACACATGTGGCTCGTTGATGCTCCCTGGCTACCCTCAATCCTAGCAGCTGCTAACTGCGCTAAGCTTTGAGTTTTACGAACAATTTTCTGCCTACCTCTAGAAGGATGTTTGGCCATTTTAGTCGGTGGATCCACCTTCAATGGCTCTAACAGTGGGGATTTAAGTCCTTTCCTCACCCACCAGCTGTCCACATCATATAAAGCAGTATTCATAGATGCCTGAGGGAATGAATTCCTTTCACCGCTCATCTTTTGCCTCTTTGCCCTCCTACAGTCCTCGCAACCAGGTGTTCCTTCCGCTATATCAACCTTGTCACCAATTGACTTGAAAGGCCTCTTAAGGTACCCTTGAGATTCATCTGCTTTAATTTCTCTGAATGTGGAATGGGGATTTGGAAAACGCATGAAATTTATAATAGCAGTCTTCAGTTCTGTAATGTTACTCTTTGTTTTCACATTTCCGGACGACGAATCACCGCTCTTCCAGGAATCAAGAGAAGTACGCTTATCTTTCTCAGTCGAGGAAGCACAGTCTGTACTCGTTCTGTTTTTAGAATGACCACCAAGAAATCCATGAAGTATGAGATGACGCTCACTCGAGTAAACTGACATCGTCTCCATGGACATTGGAATAAAAGCACCTTGTGCCTCCTCAGAAGCTTCGCGTAAGCACTGCCCCGGAAGCTGCTTTAACACTTGGTAGTGACATCTCTGCTTGTCCAAATTCAACGGTGTTTCACCCTTGTTCATAATCCCACTAACTAACAGCTGCCTTACGTAGGCCTGTGGACGAAAGATGCCTGAAAGAATGAGTTCCATAATGAGCAGTTGAAGGCGCTTGCAACCTTCGCTTTTTTCCACCGAGTGTTGATCTATCCAGCAAACAAGAATATCGTGTATCGGGCCAGGACTTTGGAAACAATCTGACGAGCCGGTAGAACTGCCTTCATAAAAATTCTTGGACTTTAATGTATCTTCTACTACAACAGTGCCATCAGAAACCTTACCAAGACGTCTGGAACCCTCAGCAAAGCTGTTACTAAAATTATTACTATTGTTATTGGTATTCATTTTACTATTACTATAATTATTAATATTACTGTTCCGAGTTTCAAAAGAACTACTGGTTGTTTTGCGACGAACTGAGCTGCTTGTGCTACATATATAGTCATTTTTCATCTTTAACAGTAGGGCTGCCAAGTAAACTTGGGAGAAATCATGCGTGCCTGATAATTTAGTGTCACGAGAAACACTGCTTGTCCTACAATCCCTAAAATCACAAGTAGCCCACTCGCAAAGGAAAAATATAGAGCAAATCAATGACGCGCTGACTGAACTAAACCACGTCAAGGATGATCGTAGTGATGGACTCACCGCTGCAATCCAGCCACATCCTTCACCAACACCTTCACTCCCATCAAATAAGTCCTCAACAAAGAAAACATTATAAGCTCCTCTCACATCTCCTAGTATTAAAGCTTTATCCAAAGCTTGCAGAGCTTTAGCCACACCATGACCTTGGACCCCAGGGCTTACAGCCTTCGCAAGATTGTCGGCGCGTTTTTTTATGGAAGAAAGAACGTTGTCCACTGACGAGAACCGAGAATGGGCATCTCTTTCTTTGCCACCATATAAGGACTTTCTAGAAGCAGCCTCCTCAGGGACCTTACTAGGAGAGAAGCCTCTACTACAATTCACTGAATCGGATAAATATACACAAGGTGGAATTGGAACGCAATCCAAGGCGACAATTGTATCAGGTACAGCGACAATCAGATAACGGAGCATTTCAACTAGAGCACAAGAAATGTAAGCCTTCCGAGAACCATCAATCAAGTTAGACTCCCCGGGTAAAGATTCCTCCGGTATGTAACGAACGGCTAACTCCACAAGACTGCGTGTATATGTTTGAGATAGAGCAATGCTCTCTATTATGCTAAAAACAATAGGCAATAGTAACTGGAACGTGTCAAGCGACACTTTTTCCTGGGAAAAAAAGGAACACAAATGACATTGTTACACAGAAGCACTCTGTAAATGTAGGACCATGCAAAGAAATTAAGAGAAGTTTTTGTTAATTAATCTAAGAAATAAATAAAGTTCCCATAGCAGCGTAAAAAAATGAATGATCAATGACCTGTAGCTGCAGGAGAACCCAGTCAATTATGTGAGAAGGAATCAGCAAGCGTTCTGCATTATGTGACTGTAAGATGCGAACCATGTACCACCATTTTAAATGAATGGGGGGGCCCTCCCCATCAGGAAGAGCTGTTGATGCTGAATCACCACCTTTGTTTTGTACAGAACCAGACAATAGTGTGTTGGGGGAGGACTGGTCCCTGCGTTGTGCAGAAGAAAATGAAACATCTTTGGTACCAATTTCATCGAGAAGGTGCTGCAAGTACTCAATAACATCCTTCGTCCAGAGCTCTGAGCGAGCTAACTGTGTCTTGTCAGGTGCACCAGGTGAAACACTAGTTGAGCCTGGACGGACCTGCATATTCTCAACTTAGTTAGTCATAGTTAGTCATGCTTTAAGACAGAAAGGACTCGGAAACTTGAACCACAGCTGAACAACTAAACTATGTTTCTGGCTAACAAAATCAAACCTGGTTAAGATAAGTTATTTTAATAAACCAAGTAGCTTTCAGCAATGGCACATTCTGACTAATAAGAACTTCGAAAAGAGATCTTCTCCGGTAACCATGAGGCACATGATCGGCCAAAGAACGCAGCCGTTTATGCTGCTGTGACAACCCCTGTATAGGAATATATGTATCAGCTTGCCAGTTGTAACCAGATTATATCTGACCCACAGAAATCGATACCACATAAACATGTGTGAAAGCTATTCTAAGCATCTTAAGTAAGCCCTCTAGTGAAGCTAGTCGAAACATAACAAAAAAACAACAAAAGACTACTCCAGATAAGAAACCGAACTACTTATTCCCCTCCAACCAACCAGTACAATGCCCTTAAAAAATTGTCTGAAGATTCCGCTCTTGAACAGACTGACTACTTTGCGCAGTGAGGCTCAGACACTCAGCCTTGATGCATTCTCATTGGGTGGTTTCACCTTAAGGGTAACAGGTAATTATGTTCCATATAATACATCTTTGCAATGGATGGACACCCTGTTAACATGCTGAGCTACATTCTCAGTTAAGCTCATCCTCTCAGTCTTGAAGCATCTCTTTGGTTTCAACCTAAAGGTAACGGGTAATTATGTTACATCTAATACGTTTTTTTCGCAATGGAAGGGCAACCTTAATTTTGTACTTGTTTGAATAGTTAGGGCAGGTTGTTCAGCGGATAAGAAAGTAAATTCATAGTTTACCATCTACATGATCTTGCAGCAAGAATCAAGTAACAAATCAAGATTCAGGCAGAATACAGAAGCTACAGAGGATACATGGAACATATTCACCATGCTATTTCTAATTGTAACAAGGCATAGTGCTTCAGCAACATACCTCTATCCATTTTTTTCG
Organism: Papaver atlanticum; assembly: GCA_023531105.1. Taxonomy (NCBI): domain Eukaryota; kingdom Viridiplantae; phylum Streptophyta; class Magnoliopsida; order Ranunculales; family Papaveraceae; genus Papaver; species Papaver atlanticum. The sequence goes on along the minus strand of JAJJMB010009234.1, from coordinate 49,103 downwards.
GAAATCTTCACTGGAAGGCCTTTGCTCAGGAAAAACAGAAGGTTTAGTTAGAAGAGCACCAGAAAGAGGCACTCCATAGACCTGACCTGCCTGTTGCAGACGAGAAGGAACAGACGCCATGTTATGAACCAAATGATGAAACAAGAGATTTTCTAAAAATGTATGACACGTGTAAACTCTTGCATGCATACAAATACAAAGCAGTATCTATCATTCTTGTCGTTAAGAGAATAGAATCACATAATCATTTCCTGCTTCGCAAGGGTAACAAAAAAAAAACGTTGAGTACAATGTGTGAGTTGCTGTACAGCACAGACATGGCTAACGTACACCAAATAAGAGCCATCTTGTATCTGCATTATGAATAATACAGCAAGAACCTCAAATGGAGAAGATCGAAAGTTTTTTTATAAGATATGTTACTTGAATGCTTACGAGGATCTGCTATTCATGGACACATCACACGTAAACCAGTCATCCAGTAACTGTAAACTGATGATAATTGATTTTTGTATCAATAATTATTAATGCAAGCAATTGATGATATGGCTGCAAGCTTAAGAATAGCGTGATTATCTGTAAATATGAGCTGCGATGGAATGAGAAATCCTCATCTAAAACCAACCCTCCGGTCACCCTCATGCAGGACCGACAATGCATTCAAACTGCATTCTAGAATCTCACTAAAACCCTGACAATGTATGGTACCACACAAATGATTTTTATTTCCAACAAGAATGTTCACTTAGCATTTTTATTTTTTTTTGAAGCATACTTGCATAATGTTGTCGCAAAAAACTTGACCATTCTAAATATCAATAATATTTAAAAGAAAAAATCATAATGATATGTACAACAAAATATAGAAGAAGGCAGTTTACATCCTTATCTGGCTATCAAATTTCTGAGGGTTACAAATTTTTAGATCGAGTATACGGAAAGCAGATCAGCTGTGCCAAGAATCAGCTGTTGGGTTATCTTATTCTAAGTCTCAAGGGCATTCCGCACAAACAGCATACAGTGTCAAGTCCAGTATGGTTGCAGAGGGAGCAAATGACAATTTTATAAGCGGACAAATAAGAAGCATCTTCAGCTGAGCTGAATTAATAAGGACAAAAATATTCTCAGCATACATATCGCCTACAGAAAAAGAAAGAAAAAACCATTCTGAAGTTTTAAACCTATCAAGGGAATACACGCATCATGGAGATCATATCACTTGTTAACCCATTCTAATGAATCCAAACTTTGTAATCACCGTAATTATGGAACTACTAAACCAAAGAACCTCTATACAAGATCGAGGATATCCTCACAGCTGATTTCAGATCACAAAATGATGAGGTTATATATTTTGTATCGAGCAGATCTCTTTTACAACCACGACTAAATGGTTATGAGAACCTTGAAATTTCCATCGAACAATCTTGAAAAAAATTGACCTAAGCAGCTGAGCTCTTTTGCGTACCCTAGACTGAGGATGGCCAACACAGGAGAACTGAAAGAAAAAATTTGAGAGGACATATGTGTACATGATTCAAAATTTTAGATGTTTGGTTCAGCTTGACAATAGTCCCACTACACTTTTGCTGGTACACATGAAACTGATCAAGAGTTACTTGGAAATAAATCATTATGTTCTTAATGTAATATTTTGGCTTTCGTTACTAAATGCTTTCAGAAGCTTTTCCTGTCTACAATATGAAATAGAAGTTACCTTGCGCTTTTGAGCACGAGATTCGTTGATAGCCCTATAGCGTTTACGAATTGCCTAAAAAGTACAAGAGAATTTATTAAGCAAGACTAGCAAAATAATTAGAAAGCAACTAAGAAACCACAAAAGCAAACAAAACAAAAGGAAAGTAGAATCAGCAAATTAATTTCGATCCGTATATAGGAATAAAATTACAAAGCAACACCAGATACTTCCTTACGCACTCAAATTATATCTATGGAAAGCATGTAACTGACAAAGAAAAATTCAGTGGGATGGTATTGCTTAATAAAAAGAATTACCTCTTTGCATTTCAGCACAACAGGTTTTGTGAAAGTTCCAAGCTGGGTAAGTGAAATTTCTCTAGATTCCTGGCTCATTCAGCATGTAAAGTTTTAGTAAGAATGTGGAAAAATAGACTGTTATGAAGAAGCAAGAATAAAAAGCATGTCAAACCCATTAATCACGGGAAAGCACAACATTAATATGTCAGATTTGACTGTATCTCTATCACAAGAACATCACAAAACCTTCAAAAGTAAAATAAGACAAATAATGGTATAACCAAATCCATTTTTTCCAATATTCCCATGTAAAAACCATACGAACTGAAAATAGAGGGCCAGCAACTCTCACTTAAGAAAGACAATACTCCTAAGAGCAAACTACTAGCCAATTTGGTCCATCATATTAAAGTTAGGTTTCTTAAACCAGCAAACTCAAAAAGTGTTTATTGCATTTGCTTGCCATAACAGACCACAGTGAAAAGGAGCTAAATCATAAATGAAAAAAAACTAACTAATTTGATTACTTGAACAACTGTGCAGATAATATTTCACTGGAACAATGCATGGAATTAAAATATTTCTGCAAAAGCCCCTCCACAACCTTGCCCACCCACAGCGTTCATAGAGCAGACCTAATCACCTTAGACGGTGAGATATAAAGTCATTCAGAGCAATATCAGCACCATTTCCAGAATCATAGTTAGAAGGAGCCGAAAGAGGTCAGAGCACTACAAACTCACTTACAACAGACAGAACTCATCAAAAAAAAAAAAGATACTTAATTGCTGGGCCATATGGGATCTTCCAGGATATGTAAAGTTACCTCAAGTCCATCAACAGTTTCCTTGTATCCATGTTGCAAAGATTCCCTAGTTAATGTCTCCTCGGGGCAGTTTGGAGATTGTGGGTAAAAGTCAGGAGGTCCAAGCCTAAGTAGAGAAGCATAAGGTAAATTAATACAAGATAACCCTTCAATGAAAATAAACTAGCAACGGCAAACAGCTCAGTCACTTTTTAGAATTTCTTATACGAAATAGGTGCTAATGAACCGGAAAGAGTAAAGAAAAAAAATGGCAAAAACAAATAACAAAGGGAAAGGAGGGGGGCACAAAATTAGAATTCCCTTCCTTCAATAAGAAATTTTTTAAATGTTTCAGAGAAAATCAAATGACAAGACAAATGAACCCACAGAATCAACACAAAAAAAGGTTTTAAGAACAGATCTACCTGTGATTTAATGGTTCACTGTCACACTTCAACTTGTACGGTGTTAGTTGTAATTGCTTCCTGCAGCAGCAGACCACACTAAAGACTTAATACAGAATGCTATTGGTCCATAAATTCTTAAGAACTTGCATCAATCTCTGACCAGAATTTGCAACCAGATATGACAAAAATGAACATAAGAATCATCATTAAAAAATTAAAATGATGCAGTCAACTATGGTGCTCACACATTATCCATGAATCATCAGTAGGCCACCCAAGGAACAAAGAAAAACATTGCCCACTACCAAAATTATAACAGAAGGTTTACAGAAAATCCTATACCTCAGGCATATATGTCTGTGTGTGTGTGTGTGTTGCAAAATACTCTACTGCCACGCCATTGCAACACACTTTTATGCAAAGCCAAATGGAGATGATCAAAGGGCCGGGATTATTTATTTTTAGGGCACAGAACAGTGGTCCCTAGACTACTTCCTAAATCCTTCATTTAGGAATTTTTAGGCACAATTACAGGGTTCGAACCCAACCTCCCCTATCAGAAGGAGCATGAGAACCATCAGACTGCTTGATGGTTCTCCAAAGGGCCAGGTTTAAGTGGTGAAGTTCTTATTCTCACTGCCACATATATTATTATTCAAAAGTCGGCCTATATTAAGCCATTAACACCATCAGGTGAAAAGATTTTTTGTTTTAAGGATGTAACGCTCTACAAGACCAAAAATAAGTCTGTATCTAAGTGGAAACTGAACTTAAGGATACAGCAGATTATGAGTAACAAATTTCATACTTTATACTATGTGTATACACATCTATATGTACCTGAAAAAATGAGTAGCAAATTTCATGCAAGGACAAACACCCTCATCATAGTGGAACTCCAACGCAGACTTATTAGCAACACATAAGCAAATGGTATGATTTAATTGTAGTATGGTACATATCATGCAATTAGATGGATTGGAAATCATAAGGATGGGATCTGAGAAAAAGGATCAAAAGCAGAACTGCGCCTTCGGAAAAAATAGATGATCCTTCAAACAAGATTAGGACATGATTAGGAAGGAAAGGAAGTGTAGGAGAGAAAAACACAAAAGCCAGAAAATTGCCCGATCATGACATCCAAGATATCTTGAGAAATTCAAAAGCAGAAAAGTTTGAACACTACTTGTTGCTTTCTGGCTCGGTAACTAGAGTTCTGAATATCAGCAGAAAATGTTTCTTCAAATATCTAATATATTTGTGAAGCATGATCCTTATTTAAAAGCAAGAAGAAAGGAAGAAAAATTAATGGTGAAGAACTATTGAACATAATTCCTAACCAAACCAAACAAACAACATCAGTTTTCTGCAAGTTCAACCCTAAAGAGTTTATATGACCAGATTCACCAAGCAGTGACGCACAAAGAGGATTATCATTACCTTTGATTCAGGGAGAAGCTTGACAAAGCAAATGAATCAGCTCTTATAGTATCTCTAGAAGATGGTCCACCACCAGCACTGTTAGAAACTCCACCGCTGCAGCTGACAGCAGAATACCTTTGCATTTCTCCCAACAATCACCGGCATACTGCCTCCACCATCAATATCACTATAGGGGAGAGAAGTACAGATCCCAGCTCGTCAACTGTGAGTACTGACAATGAGTATCTGAATTCTGAACAAAACCACCCAGCTTTCTGGTAGAGATTTCATGTGCAAGTAACCAGAACAGCAATAGCTAGTCTTGTGTGGTCAGCTCAGGTCAGCTCAGATCTACAGAAATAGTAGTTACTGAGTGAGATAGTGTGTACAATGTTTAGCTTCCAGGCAAAAGAGTATAAAATAATATAATGGTTTGAAGAATGCAATATTCAGCAAACATACTGTTTTACAATATCAACTATAAACTCCTTAAAGTTGTCTTTTCTCTACCACCCAGAAACCAAAACACTCCTAAAATCACAATAAACATTTCGGATATTTACTTGAAAAATAAGTGAATTTTAGTCTTACAACGACAGAAGGAAAGGAAATACTGTATCTTGGGCAAAATTAAAGGAAGGGGGCAGGAACTAACAAATAAAAAAATAATTTACACGAAAAAATTCAAAAAAAAATTTACTAGAGAATCAAAGAAAAAGACTCGTACTAAAGACCAAACCCTTCTCTTACATTCGGACAACCAAATAGATGAGGAATTTCTTTAACCTAAAGCATCGACACACATCTATGTGAGTTTTCACTCTAGGATTTGCATTCAGAATTTAGGGTTTTCAGAGAACAAACTGATCATTGGTAAAATATTAGAAAAAAAATTGAAGGATGGAAGAAGAAGAAGTAAAAGAAAAGCCCGTACCTTGGCCAGAAATTGAGAAGAGAGAGAGATGTGAGAAGAAACTAAGTGGGAACGAAGGCAAAAGGGCTTGTTTGCTTTGACTTGCTTGTCGATGACGACGATACCTTTATGTTGCTTCCACCACTGACCATATCTATCTATAACCGTTCCTTCTTTTTCTTCGGGTGAAGACAAATGTGCCCCTGTTTTATGTGCGTTTTCAAATATACCCTGTTTTTTTTTGGTTATTACAAATGTATTCCTGTTTTAACCGTTCAGTTGTTTTTTTGGTTATTACAAATGTATTCTTGTTCGGTTAACGGAGAGTTATCCTCCATGTGTACAGTTATCTACGTTTAAAAAAACTGTTTAGTCCTTTAGATCGTTGAGTTAACATAAAACCTGTTTAATTCTTTTAAATCGCCGAGATTACTTGTTAACTCGGACCGGACCAAAGTGTTGTGAAAACGTCACCAGATGTACGACAAGTGGCACTTCATAGGAAATCAATATCGAGTTTTTCTCCACAATATATACATGTCTCCACCATGGATATTTCTGGATTCATAAGAAGGGATAATGTATGCATCTCAGGTTCAACCTAGCACAAAAGTTTTAATAACTCACAAAAATCAAAGTTCAAAATTCAACCTAGCACAAAATTTTACAAGGGAGGATGCCTTTTTTTCTTTCCATTCCAAAGTATTTTCCAGTAAAACAGACATTGAACTGTAGGCATTCCATGCATCTTGTTGTTTGTAAGATGAGACCTCTTCGTACTTGACATCCAACCCAACACCAAAACCTTTAGTATTTTTCATGTCCTTGGTAGCTGGCATCTCCCTGATCCAAAAATGGACAGATTTGAATCCAACTTCTTCTATGCAGTTCTTAATCTCGGGAAATGACCACCTGCACAAAATCACCTTCCTATATTAGCCAAAAAAATCAATCAAAGAGAGTAAGATGATGAAGATTCATCAGACTTTTTTATAATGGGGAAAACTACATAAGAAGGCCAGGCAGGCACATAAGCGGACCCGTGTCTGAAAATTTTGGTTCCTGGGACACTCAGATAATAAACACTATGTATCTTGGCGAGCTTAGTTAGTGATAAAGAATAAGCGTACACACTAGATAATTGACACGCTTGTAGGGTAATGGTAAACAAATAAGGTAGAACGAGAGACACACAACTTACAGTTTCCAGCTGTATGAAAATGCATAGAGAAAACAGTGCCATCAGCCCCATTTTTATCAAAATTATTCCGTAAGCTCCATTCAGGTGTCTCAAGGTCCATATCCACTCCTGCAGTTGTTCTTGTCGAGAACGTGCGAAGCCACTCCGCATTACAATACATCCCACAGATTAACATTATAACCACCAAAATTCCGAAAAGTTTGACACCCAACTATGCAATACTTGTTTTCTCAGCAGCCATGGAGTCCATATGTACATATAAATATAGAATCGAAGTACCAAAACTCTAGTAGCCACTAGTTTATATCACTAAAATGAACCAGAGAAACATTATTCTTTGGATTTTTGGACTATCTGTAATCAAAAATTCTATATTAAGAAATCTCAAATCAAAACAATGGAACAAAAATAAAACCCTTGATTCTTGAGTATAATATAAGCATAACAGTAAGAAATGATGAGTACTCATTTACTAAATCAAAGCTACAGTTAGCGTATTATGTAGATAATCATTAGTACTGCAATCCTATTCTAAAACGAGGTATAATAGAAATGCACAACATGCATACTAGGATTTATAAGAATGTTGGTAGAGGAATTTTGGCAACATAACAAACGAGCTGTACAGAGAATTCTAGGACAGTAACAAACATCATTCAAAACTCATTTTCAGCATGGCCATGTTAACCATATAACTCATTCACAATGCCCAAGTCCCAACAAGATTTGATACAATATACCAAGTTTTATATAATATATAAGTACTGTAAACATAAGTAAATTGAGATATGACCCCACCATACCATAGCCCATTCATTTTCCTTTACTAGCATCTACACAGTTTGTATACCAAGTATTGTACACATTTACAGATCACTATCGTATCAAAACTTGTAATAAGGTATAGATAAAATTAGTGCTAGCTAGATTCATTTTCAATACATAAAACTTGTAATCAAATATTAACACATAAAACTATCTAGGGAGAAACAAACGAATTCAAAAAATTAAAATTGAACCCAGTATCAATCGATTAGGGAAAAGTAGAACTGTGAAACCAATCAAAAAATAAATCCAATATCAATTGATTAATTATGAATCCCTAGGGTAAATGAATCCAGTATCAATCTATTAGAGCAAAATATACCAAACACAGAAACTCCAAGATCAATTCACCAAATTAAACCTTCTTAGCATCATAATAGCACAAAAATAAGGAAACCCATCATCAAATAAGTCTATACAAACAGAAATTTCAAATTAAGGCAATAAATTAGTACATGGGACTGAGGAGAAAAAGAATTAACATGTTGTCGTGTAAGTGTAACAAGGATTGCAGGTGTTTGCGTGTCGTTGCTCGAGGAGGAAGACCAAGGTTTTGCTGCTCGGGGAGGAACTGAAAAAGAACAAAAGAAGAACGAAGAAGAAAGAAGAAGTTGTTTTTTGTTTAGGGGAAGATGCGTATTAGGTATTGTTGGAAGGATGAGATTCAATCTCTGATTTCTAATCAATGGTTATAATTTTATTATAGGACAAAATTGTAATCTTGCAACTCAATTTCTCATCTCGGTCAAGGATAAATTGACCATACGACCAAGAAATTGACTTTTCAAACGTTTTTAGATGGAAAACATCCAACATGCCTATATTTGTAAATGGAAAAAAAACGGGGGTATGTTTTAAAATCGGGTGTAAATATAGGGGTACATCTGTTTATAATCATTTTTCTTACTTTTTTCTTTCTTTTGGGCAACTCTTGGGGTGACACAACCAACTGGCTTTAGCCCAGTTGGCTAGGGGTTGGACTCCCAACCTATAGGTTGCAGGTTCAACTCCAGCTGCTGATCGATCAAAAAAAAACTCTTGGGGTAATGACACTCTACGCCAACAGATAATAACACTCTTATATAATATATAACTAGGTATCACCGGCCTACGGCCGGGCGCAACCTTTTCGTGCCAGCAGGATTTTAGGGTTAGATGGGCATACACGTGTAACAACTAGGATGGTTAGATTAAATTACTCGCTACTCTGTGTGGTTAAGTTAAAGTTAGGTTAAGGTTAACTTTGGTCGAAACCTAGCATGGTTAAAGTTAGCTTTGGTCAAGCTATGACATAACTTATGGAGTCCGATTTAAAAAAATAAAAAAAATCCCATCCACAATTGCTCATTAAAGAACAAAAAAAACATATAGTATTTCTTTTTAACTTGGGTAACAGTTGCAGACTTGATAACAATATATGAGTCCGGGTTTTCCAGATTAAGATGGTGTAAATATTAAAGTCAAAGTGATCAGTGATTATACTCTTTCATCCACTAAAAAGGGATGTATTAGACTTCTTCTATCCACATTACTCTCCCACATGCACCAAGACTCTGGTGCTTATCCAAACTCCTAAGGATGTATCACTGTATCAGATAACCCCGTAGCCGGTCACCCCATCGTTATCCGCCCTGTTAAAAATCAGATTTTGAATAGTCATTTCTCTCTTTTCTTCTCAATCACCGTATATTCTTTACATTATGAATCTCAATCTTAAGAATGTAATTAGGTGAGTTGTAATACCCCGATATTCGACAGTGGTTGGTCGAATGGAATATAAGTAATGATTTGTCATTTTCTAACACCGAGGCCTTTTCAGCACAATTGGCTCCAGAGTTGGCAGAAAACTCTGTAGTTAAGCGTGCTCGGGCGGGAGCAATCCAGGGATGGGTGACCTCCCAGGAAGTTTCTGCTGGATTACCGCAGCAATGCTCGTTGAAAACCCCATACTGTCGGATAACCACAGTGGCTAAGTGGGGACATTATCGGTGGAGGGACGTGTCATTACAAATGGTATCAGAGACGACGACGGGTCACCTGCCGAGGGTGGGAAGGTACGCTGGACGGGGTTGGTCCAGGTGCTTCTCATAAGGGGCAGGGAACGTCGGAGATCTGGGCTTGCGAATATATTCTGGAGCCAAGGACGGCTCCAATTTAAGGTGATGGTATTGTAATACCCCAATATTCGGCAGTGGTTGGCCGAATGGAATATAAGTAATGATTTGTCCTTTCCTAACACAGAGGCCTTTTCAGCACAATTGGCTCCAAAGTTGGCAGAAAACTCTGCAGTTAAGCGTGCTCGGGCGGGAGCAATCCAGGGATGGGTGACCTCCCAAGAAGTTTCTGCTGGATTACCGCAACAATGCCCGTTGAAAACCCCACACTGCCGGATAACCATAGTAGCTAAGTGGGGACAGTATCGGTGGAGGAACGGGTCATTATATGAGTACTCATAATTAGGTGAGTACTCTTAATTATAATCTTCAGAATGTAAAAGGAATTTACCCATCTTCCTTTGATAATTAGGTGAGTACTCATTCAGAATCACCCTCATTTTCTCAATGTTCAACATCTTTTTCTTCCTCTTAATGAATTCAAATTGTTTTCCCCAAAAAAACTCTTATGCAATTTTCATCAGAATCACTCAAAAAAAATTTTGTCTTGATGTTCTTCATTATTTGTAAATTATCAAACAATTTATATTTTCGATATTCATTACTTTGTCAAGCAACAACAATCATAACCAATAAAGCCATGGTTGAATAATAATGCAAGTGTGTCATTTTCCGAGATAATCAGGAAACTCGACATGTTCTAAACCGAATGATTTTATATATGCAATAACAGATTAATTTGAGCATGGTTAACATGTCAACGTCAACCACAGACTGTCTAGAAGAAAATTGTGTACGAAATTACAATTTTATGCCGAATTAGCTCGTGCAATTTCTTGGTTGGTATTAGCATATTATTTTTTGAATCTCTTTAATCATATTATATTTAACTATGAGACCGACTGCCGATGTACGAAACCTCATGTAGCGTAATATTTCGGCATCATACAGTACATTCATAATTTTTTCGTAACCCAATGATGAATGTTGTTGTCCATTATAATAATCCATTGGATCTTGGACTCATACGTCACATATACTACCTAGGACATATCCGTTTTATACTTCTCCATACTACTCTAAGTCGTCGATTTATGTTCTAACCTAACAATACGACAAAGGTAGCACGCCATTACCATGTATCAAAGCAGAAAACACAACCATGGAACTTCTGATAAATGATGTGTGGCTCATGGTAAAGAATTTCTAATGTACTCTCTGTTTCAGAAGACGCAACCATGTTTACGGTATCTAGTATACCGTAAAAAACGTTGTTAAGTAACCCAGGGATCTGTTGATTTAAAGTTAGGAGAAAAAGAAGAGTCTCTATACCAAGAGACAAACGGGTGAGGAAAGGAATAAGCTTAACGTGGAAAGAGACATGTCTAGTCGGATCAGAGCCATAATTGTGGGGGAAACACAATATTTCGTGTAATAATCAAACCTCGAGCAAGTAGTGACCCTAATAGTTAACCTAGAAATAGAAATCTGATTTTATTCGGACTATACATAGTTTGTTAGCTGTTAAGAATTATCATTCTTTTTTATATATCCTACGATCCTCTTTTGTTTTTTAATCAATTAATATATACAACCCCTGATCAATCATCAATGGTATTTGTTATGGTAAGCTAAGGTCGAAGGTTTGGTTAGAGTCGGGCAGAGATAGGGTTAAAGGTTAGTGGTGCGAAGTCTTATGGGCCCCAATCCACAATTTCCACCGTTTTTTAGGGATGGATCTCTTTATTGATGCAAAGGAAAATACATACAAATATATAGTAGAGCCACTTAATTTCTCGAAATCAGATGTACTTAACACTGAATAAACAATACTCTTTCATGTATATGAGTCACAACTACGGGAATCACCTCAGAGTATAAATTGAGATGTACCCTCGCAATCTGATTGCCAATACATGGAAGCACTCTGTCCACCATAAGTAAATTCATAACCACCTCGTAGACTGATGCCTTGTTTTGTTTATTAGTTTTTAATCCCAAAATTCTGTAAGCAGAACCTCAATTTTTGTTTTTGTAAAAAGCAAGCAGATTGTGCTCAGCTTAATACGGCTGGGCTTGGACGTGAGACGAAATTATAAGTTAGCTTAGCCAGAGTCAAAGCCGCTGATGGGGCCAAGGCATAATCTATACTGTCCAATATTACGGACGATCTCGGTCGCTCTTTGACCAGGGTACATATACACCACCTTTCCTTGGAACATTGATTTTCTTAGTTTTCTTTTGTTCTTATATAATATAATTTTCTTACAACATGTTTGTTTTCTCCTCTATGTAGAGGCAAACCACTACATTCCTCTATGTAGAGGTGGGTCCCATTTATTTGGTTGTTTGTTTTTTCCACTACCTCTACTAATATAGATGCTAAACCTCTATCAAATGGAGGAAATGAAATAGCAGTAGGAAGGTGCTATCTTGGGGCCAAACCTCTATTTAATCCGGAAATGTCTATTATGCCCTCACACTAATTTTAAAATTCTAAATTTTGTCCTTGATTCTAAATTCATTTTATCAGATGAGATCTGTATTCTGTACTCGTCTCTCTCGCCTCTCTCTTTCTCTGTTAAACCCTCATCAAACTCTCAGAGAGATGGAATGATCTTCATCTAGGTTAGGGAGAAGGCTGGATTTCGTATTTCATTGAGATCTAGGTTTGATTTTCATTGGAGCAATTGAATCTCACTGGGAACTAGGTTTGGGTATATTCAAAGGAGAAGGTTAGGGTTCGAATCTCGAATTAGGTTTGATATCTTCGTTCAAATTAATTTTCAGGTAACTTTCGATTAATGGTATCATTTTTTCGGTTTGTTACTTCATGAGCTTCGTTGCCCTAATTTTTTTATTTCTCACTCTAAGAACTCACTTCAGTTGATTCTTGTATATAGAGGTGTTGTTATTCGCTTGAATTTGTGTTTTTAATTTCTTCTGATATAACACTTTACTGATTGAGATCTTGTAAACCCATGAATAATTGAGCTCTTCTAAACCCATTACTGATTTTAACCCAGAAATGAAAGGAGACTAGTTGTAATAAAAAAATTGGTTAACCAGTTTCTCATGCATGTTGTTGTACTTGTGTATGTGATTGTGAATCCTAGCTACAGTTATAGATGACCTCCTGTTTAGACTTTGAATTTGATATTGGTATGGATTTGAGTGTTAATGATGCGCCAGGGGACAAATGAGATTAGGAGATTAGTTGATGCTATTGCCAATGAATAAAATAGGAAACGATACGGGTATTCTTTCACCTAAACTCCACCAGTAACAACAGCAGTTCTAGTACTAGTACTGGATGCATGTTTAATTTCAATATTTGTAGATTTTGTGTCACTTTTTATTATCACACAAACATGGAGTTTTATTGTTGCTACAGTAAGTAATACTATAACTTTATGGACACTGTATTAGGAAAAACCTAACTAGTTTAATAGGACTCCATCCAGCTACACTTCAATATACTGTTAAGCCGAATACTGTCCTTAATAGTGCCATGTTATTAGTTTTGGCATGTTTTTGATGGTGGGTTTCTATGTTTGTTCTCACTGTAAAAGAGATGTTAGGTTCCTTGTCTATCTTTTCTTTTGTCATAGAATAAACTAATTGATCTTAGTGGAAAGTATACAGTTTATATAGATGGAGCCTGTATTAGAATATGAGTTATAGCGAGAGATAATGGGATGGGAGAACTAGCTCTCAAAATTTTAGAAGTATCATATATCAGCAGATTACTTTGATAATTGATATTTAGTGATAATATAAGCTTTCATTGTTTCTTTTGTACCCATGTGGAATCTCTAATTTTATGCTGATTACAACACCCACCATTACAAGATGGGACTGGTAAGGTCTGTACTGCTTCTCTCTTTTAATTAGTCCCACTGACCTCTTGGTAGAAGGCCTATTCTCTTTTAAATAGTTATATCTAGTCTAATTATAATCTCCATCTGGTTCTGTTTTTATACTTGATGTTCTGTGCTTGTATCTGATTAGGCCTATTATCTAGGCTTATTATTTTGTCACAGAATAAACTAATTGATCTCTGTGAAAATATACAGTTTATATATGTTGATTTGTGGGTTTAGGATCTTGTACTTAACTGCAAGAAGATGTATATGTGATAATGTATCTGATCTGTATCTCTACTTTATTGCTTGATGAGTTCCCTTGCAATATGTGTGATAATGTATCTGATCTGTATATAATGAAGATATGGATAAAGCTGAGGGTTCTAAAAGGAGATGGGGTGCACATATATTCACAACTATTGATGGCCTTTCTAAGAGATTTATCGACTTGAGTATCGAAGAGGTAAGGAAGGAAGGGTATTCTGGAGCGTCCCTTAAACAGGTCTCTTGGAAACGAATTATAGAAGCTTTGAACACTGAATTCAAGGGAACTTTACCATATGATTTAGACCAAAAAGCTTTAAAAAACCATTGGGACTCTCTGAAGAAGAAATATGCACTTTGGAGGACCATTGCTGGATTAAGTGGTCATGGTTACAACGACTCAACCGGGAGATTGGACTGGCCTGAATCGAAATGGGTAGAAGTAATTAAGGTAAAAATTACTGGATTAAGGTTTATCGCTGAGCTTTAGTACTATATTGTCCTTGTTGAATTTCTTTTCTATTTAAGGTTTATCGCTGATCTTTTCAGTAGTACATAGAATATACTGATATGGTTGTTGTATTGGTTTCATCTTTATGGACAGAACACACCAAATGTTGCACAATTCAAGAATACTGCACTAAAGCATGCAAAAGAATTGTTTCACTTGTTCGAAGGAGTGTTGGCCTCTGGAGATGAGTCATATGTTCATGTGGCCACTGGAAATCTACATCCACACTTGGAAACAGAGAAAGATAATGCTGATGTAGGAGGAGAAAGTGAGACATATGATGGTTTTGGTGAGGGAAGCTATAGTAACCAACAGAGCTCTGGAGCTGCAAATCAGAATGGGGACTCAAGTAATGCCAATTCTGGTACACAAAGCACTGCTGACACGTCAAACATCTCAGGAAAGAGAAAAAAAGCCGAACCAGCCAAAGATGGTGATGCGAAACTTGATGATGTTGTGGAGCTAGTTAAGGAACAGTTTTTGTTCTACAAAAAACAAAAAGAAGAAAAGAAAGCTGAGCGAGAGGCTAGGAGACAATTAGAAATGGCTGAATTGGATGCTTATTCTCTACGAGCGTGCCTGGTATACATTAATAACATAAAAAAATCGGGAGCAAGTCAGTTGAAGATGGAAGATTATAGTGTAGCAATGGTTAAACTTGTGCAAAGTCTTGAAATGAGAAAGACCTTTATGATGTTAGAATCACTTGATGAGAAAGTACAGTTCATTTGTGGATTGGCGGGCTTAGGCTGATATTGTTTCACATTTTGTTCCTTTTTCTTCTTCTAGAAAAACATTAAATACCCTGTCTCTTGAATTTGTGGATTGGTGCTTACACCTTAATGTGTGAGGTTTTACTTTAACACGTTGACTTGAAATGAAAACTTATCTAATTAATGAATTGATTTTACTCGTTCTTAAATATTGATGCCTGCTAAATATTCTTTCAGTTTTTATGTGGATGGTATGCTTATTGGAATTGTTATGTTTGTATATTCCCATATGCACTCTCATTTCATTTATGAATTGTTGTGTTATGTTTACTGTGTGTTAATTATTGTTGTTATTTGTGTGCAGCATTATAGGTGATGGTGCGGATTTTTGCTGGTGTCTTTGGTCAGCCAGATAGAGTGATTAGTAAAGTACAATAACTGGATCGTCATCAAAGGTACGTATGTCTCTAACTTGACTTTCACATTAGTTTCTTTTCCAGTCACTTCCTTATATGGAGTTGTTTATTATAGTTGTTTACAGGCTACCTGAATATTTTAGTAACTCCAATAATTCTCTTCCCTTGTCATGTTACAGGGAAAAATGAAAGCATTCCAGCTGATGCTATTGAACATGTTGTTGCTAGTGATACTCTTAAAACGCAGGAAACAAAGACTACAGAGAAGAGTTCGGCCAAAGTTATGTACCTCATCTCTTACAGGAAGATTATACATGCGAGAACTATTAGAAGGATCCCCAGCAGTATTCTACTCTCTTATAAGGATGGATATTAATGCCTTTGTGCACTTGTGTGACCATTTTCGAGAGATGGGGTATCTTTACGACAGCAAGCATCTCGATGTTGAAGAAAAAATGATGATTTTCTTACAGATTATAAGTCAATCAATGGGAAACAGACTTGTCCGTCATTGATTCCAGCACTCAGCAGAAACAATTAGTAAGTACTTCCATGAAGTATTGTTAGGGGTTCTTGAATTTGCCAAGGAAATTGTGGTGGCGCCATCATGGGAAGCACCTGTACCTGTAGAACATATTTGAAACTACAATAAACTTAGGAAAGGTCCGTTTAAAGGTGATGTTGGCGCATTAGATGGTACTTTAATTCATGCAGTTCTTCCACTAGACAGACAAACTCCTTTCCGAGGAAGAGGCGGGGGTGAGTGTTATCAAAATGTGTTGGCAATATGTGATTTCGACATGAAATTTATTTATGTAGTTAGCGGATGGGAAGGTGTTGCACATGATTCAAGGATACTGAGTGAATCTGTCTGTAATCCATCCTTCAATTTTCCAATGCCACCGCCAGGTAATTGCTATAAACTTTGTTTATCTTTCTTTCTCTGTATCTCTGTATTTGTGTTTTTTACTCTTTCCTGCTAGAGCGGTGTATACCACTGTTGTTACATCGGTTATCTTTTTTGAATTCAAGGGTGTAGTGGCTGTGTGATTAGATGGTCAGGTTCTGTTAACTTTATTGAATATGGTCTTGTTATCTGCTGTTATTTTGCAGACAAGTATTACTTGTGCGATGCAGCATATATGCATACGAAGGGTTTTATGAAACCTTATCGGAACACAAGATACTGGTTACGAGATTTTTGACGTGGTGGCCGCCCTCGAACGAAGAAGGAAAAATTCAATCAGGCACACTCTCAACTTAGGAATGTGATTGAAAGAGCTTTCGGTGTTTTGAAGGCAAGATTTCCCATTTTGGACAAAATGCGCAGGTTCAGTTTTACAACCCAAAAGTATTTAGTTGTTGCAACCATGGCTATACATAATTTCCTTAGACGTATTAGGTTGAATGATGAATTATTTCGGCGGTTTGAAGATGTCGGGTTGGAAGTGAGCAACACCATTGAAATGAATAGTGAAAGTGCAACATCATCTACACAACATGTATTTAGACCACAAGACCAGACTTTTATGCATCAATTACGTGATCAGGTTGCAAATGAATTAGATCTACTTGTTGGGGTGTAAAATGCTACTGTGGTTGTGTTCAAGTTATGGACTAGTGGTGGTGAGAATGGGCTAACAATGGTGGTGGGTTGTGAATCTTGGAATTTCGAGAGAGGAAGTGCGGGTGAGGATGAAGGGGGGTTTGGTTTGGTCTTTTATTAGTTTGTATTTCACTTTATCCGTGTAACGGTTTGAATTGTTGAAAACACTTTTGAACTTTTGAAAATGTTGATTTAAAATGAATCTTGGAATTTTTGAATTGCTTAAGGGTAAAATGTGAAATATACAAATTTATATTTAAATATGGAGTTATTAGATAGTGGTTAAACAAAGATAAATTTAGAAGGCTCTAGGTAGTGGTATTCATATAGAGATAGAGGTAAACCTCTATGTAGAACCCTCCACTTATATAGAGGAGAAAACAAACATGCTGTTAGTTTTATTTTGCTTGTTTTATATGCATCTAAAAGAAAATTAGCTTGTTTTTTTGGATAATAATGGAAAAGTTGTTTTTTAATTAGGCGACACAATTTCAAGTGGAAATGGCTACCGTGTGGCACCTTATTTTTCCTTGCGATCCTTGTTAGTTCCAGGTCCACCCCATTTATTGATTTGAAATCTACCCAAATTTTGTTCCTAATTAAATGGAGCTAGGGGTGGCTAAACGGGATGAAACTACCAAATTGCCCTCCATTAAAACCGAACTATAATTTTATTTTTATTTTTATTTTCATATTCATCTCACCTTCTCACACTCGCTCCATCAACAATCGATTTTTTTTCTTCTCATTTCCCTTATTTATTTTTTATTTTTAGATGAAAACATCATCGATTAAAAAACGATTAGTCTTTTTTTTTCTCTATATAGAGATAGCAAGACAAATGAAGCAAGCTACTGGAATTACTTATCCTAGTGGGAGTGATACTTGAACTGAGAGAGCGATTCAAAATAAACCTTGAATAAGAAAATGGTTACTGAAGACGTACAATCTCAGAACGCAATACGAGTAGAAGAAATGGCTCTATCAACTCATTCCTCTATGTTCATGTTCGGGTCAACCGATTCCTTATAAAACGGTCGATGTTCATGCCCATGTCGGTCGATTGTTCTGGATGAATTTTCTGGTTGAAGAACATCTAACCAGAATCAATCAATATTATCGAGCGTTTATGGTTTGGAAGAAATAGACATGCTTCTGTTGGTTATTTTTGCTAGAATATGTTTATGTGAATGTCCACATAGACCGATTATAGAGTCTGTTATTTCTCAATTGTCAAGCCTATAATCAGTTAGGTAAGACTATTTCCGAAAAGGATATTGTGATAAAAAATTTAAGATCTTTGCTAGCTCGATATGAGTCTAAAAAACATGTCAGTATAGGAGGAAACCATCTAGCAACACTTTCCAGAAGAAGCCTCGTTGGAAAGTTAAAGATATTTGATCATGAACAACACACTAAGGACGAAAAAGACATTGCCTTTAAAGCCTTAAAAAACACTGAAGTACTTGATAAAAGTGAAAACATTAATGCCTCTGAGAAACGTCATGTTGGTGACTGCAATTTGTGAGAGGCATATCTCAATAATTTCGTGCTTCTTATCACAAGACAATTTAAAAATCTTCTTATGAAGAGAAATAAGCGTTTCTCCATGGAACCTCCTTCATCATCAAACGAGCCACACATTCGGGTTCCTCCTAAAAACAAGGACTCTAACGATAGTGATGATGAGGATATGCCTCACAACTTCAAGTGTAGAGGTTCGGTCACTTTGCTAATGAGTGTCCAAATCGCAGAAAATATACTGGCAACAAGGGTCTTACTGCAACACTTGATGAATCTTCTGATCATTATGACTCAGAAGGGAAAGAAATTTCTAGTGTTGCTCTCTTGGTTGAATATGTCAACTTTGATGAATGTAGCAATACTCACATTAATCTTGAAAACTTCCTTGATGATTCTACATCAAATACTATAGAAGATATAATGGACTTTTCACTTTTTTATGAAAATTCTATTGTCAATATTTCAGGACCATCACGAACTTGTCTGTCTCCAGAAATAGGTGGTGTTCCCGAATCTCTCTCCAACCGAACATGTCCTTATTGTACCAATGAAGGACACGATCTTAAATAGCATTTCAAGTACAAACAAAAGGTAAGATATGTCAACAAACTACAACAGAGGGCTACTCGTTTGACAAATGTGCTTTAACTCTTCCAAAAGCCAAATCAATCCAATATATGTAAGGTTGTTCCCTCTTCTCGTAAAGGAAGGAATAAATCTAGATTTAAACGATCAAGAAATATGGAAGTTGACAAATTCGTGTAGGAATCTGATGGTGAGCTTACTGATGCTCACCTTAACACAACTTGATTGTGCTGAAATGTGCATTATTGTCTCATGTGCCCACTTAAGAGACAAGAACTATGCATAACAAGGGATTGAGAATAAACTAATCTAGTTTGTGTCTTGAATATTATTACTTGAGGTTTCATCTTTTTTTATGTTTATTTTTCGTAATAAAGTGGGGCTCTAGTTTTATGACATCTTTTGTCAATTGTAGCTAATAACAAAAAGAGAATGCTCCATTGAGATGAGCCCAGTTTATGGATCACGTATCCTACCTGGTCTTTGACATAGTTGTGAAATTATATCATCAAGTTATTCTCCATGCACCTTCTACAAGTCATCTCTTGACTCGGTGCTACAACATTGCTAACAGTGAGTCCAAAATGTAATGACTCAATGTATGTATCAATTAATATTATGCTCTCAGTACGAAGTTCTTGTTAGAGCATAGCTCGGTTGAACCCACCAAGCGTTGGTATGTCAAGTTTGGTTGTCATATTTTAGTGAATAAAAACTCATCTAAGAGTCGCTTGATTATGTACTAGAGACAACTTCGTATAGGTTAGACTAGAAATTCTAGGATTATGAGACATGCAAGTATTACTCGAAGACCTGAAGAACGTGAAGAAGTAACGAACTACAACGACGACATTATCTTCCTCTTGAGGTTAGTAATATTGACTTGAACTGTTTCATTCCTAACATATCTTTCAAGTCGTGTTATATTGAAAACATAACTGTGAAGCTGTGAATAATTATTTTACTCTAGTAGTGAGACATGATCATATGATCATAGTGTTAAGGAATTATAACTCTAACTAGACAGTCAGACTCAATCTTAAGAAAAGGTATACCAAAGAGTTATATATCTCAATTTCTCGATTCAATCCGCAATCAAACAAATAGGAATTTGCGAGCCAGATTGAATACAAGAGAAATAACTTGAACGGTACCAAAGACCAATGTTCAAGGATCAATCAATTTCAATCAACAACCAAAGGTTGGATTTACCAATTGATCGATTCAACGCAGAACCTGTGATATTTCAATTATATAACAAAATATAATGTGGAAAAGAAATAACACAGACATCAGAAGTTTTGTTAACGAGGAAACCGCAAATGCAGAAACCCCTCGGGACCTAGTCCAGATTTGAACACCACACTGTATTAAGCCTCTACAGACACTAGCCTACTACAAGATAACTTCGGACTGGAATGTAGTTGAACCCTAATCAATCTCACACTAATTCAAGGTACAGTCGTGCTCCTTACGTATCTGATCCCAGCAGGATACTACGCACTTGATTCCCTTAGCTGATCTCACCCACAACTAAGAGTTGATACGACCAAAAGTCGAAGACTTGATAAACAAATCTGTATCACATAGAAAAGTCTATTGAATAGAAAAATATGTCTCCCACAGATAAACCTACGAGTTTTGTTCCGTCTTTTGATAAATCAAGGTGAACAGGAACCAATTGATATACCGGAATTATATTCCCGAATAACAGCGTAGAAATATCAATCACCTCACAATAATCTTAATCGATTAACGAAACAAGATATTGTGGAATCACAAACGATGAGACGAAGGTGTTTGTGACTACTTTTCTATCTTGCCTATCAGAGATAAAATCTCTAGCAAATCTTAAAGAAGGTAGTACTCAATCACGATAGTAAACAGCAAGATCAGAATACGCAACCACAGAAAAATAGTTGGGCCTGGCTTCAAAATCCCAATGAAGTCTTTAAGTCGTTAACCTACAGGGTTTCTTGAAAAACCTAAGGTTAAAGGAGAATCGAGTCTAGCTTATGCAACTAGTATCACACAGGAGGTGTGGGGATTAGGTTTCCCAGTTGCTAGATTTTTCCTTTATATAGTCTTCAAATTAGGGTTTGCAATCTAAGTTACCTTGTTAACAAAGCATTCAATATTCACCGTTAGATGAAAACCTGATTAGATTCAAGCTAATATCTTTTAACCGTTAGATCGAACTTAGCTTGTTACACACAAATGAAAAGTGACTTCATTTAGATATGAGTAATCGTACCTAAACGTGTGCAACTTTTTTGGCTCAACAATAGTTAACAGAAGTTATCCATATGAACACTTTCATATCAACCTTATTCATCTTAACCATAACTAGTTCAAATGACTCAAATGAAACTAGTTCTAGAGTTGTTAAATTGTTTATATTCTCATAGAAGTATACAAGACACAATTGAAGCAAAATCGATTTTTTTTCACTCGAATCGATTCATAAACATTATAGCCACGGTTTGCAAAAGATTGCATTCCTTATTATATAAATGTATTAGTTCATGAACAAACCAATTTTAGAACATAACCTACTCAGGTACGCATACCTAAGTAGCCGGACTGAGTTTGGGTTCGCCAGTACGCATACCACCAACCTCAGTTGAAATTCCGGAACTTGAAACTTACGACAGTACGCATACGGGTATGCATACTTAAGTTCCCGGACTTTCACAAAACGAATCAGTACGCAGACGGGTATGCATACCATGGTTCTCGGACTTTCACCAAACTAAGCAGTACGCATACGGGTATGCATACCATGGTTTTCGGATATGGATAACATATATGCAAGTACGCACACTATGTTATATCCAATCATGGTTAATCGTTCTACACTCCATTTTCAATCATTGAAACATTCCCGGAAGACGGGACTAGCTGTCTCACACAAACTATTAGCTTCAAAGCAATTTTCAAGTGATCGAATGATCAATACGAAACATTCCGAGTCTACATTAAATGACTGTCTCACACAAATCATGTAAGATGTTACCAGGAGATTTTCACATGCTCATCTTTTGACTTTCGTCAAGAATATAAGATGAACTTGGTTAAAGCGAAAGCTTACCAACACATATTTCGAGAAATATGTAAGCGAGTTAAACTCAGTTCGAAATATCAAATGTGTATAATTGAAGTCTATATAGCTATACGACTTTTGTCTCAAATAGGAGATAAAGTAGATAGACTTTTGAGTGATACATGAGTTCAAGTCTCCACATACCTTTTGTTGATGAAGTTCCATAAGCTCCCCTTAGTAGTTCTTCGTCTTCAATTGATGAACGTCGTGAAGTCTAAAGCTCAACTACACAATCTATCCTAATCCGAGACTTAACCGTAGATAGACTAGAAATCAAGACTTATAGTTTTGGCAACTAAACTTGACAAACAAGCTTGAGATAGCAACACTTGCGAGTTCGACCGAGCAATGCTCTAACAATATTTATTTTCTCCTGACATATTTCTCTGACAAATTTCTTCTGAATTACTCAAAATTGCAAGTCATGGGAAGTTACAGTAGCAAATCCTTAGATGGGGCTATTTTTTTTTCCCGGAAAACCCTAACTTATATTAATGGTAAAGGCCCAAACCATGATCGATTACATGACTACCCAGATATAACGATTCATCGATTTTCTACACAAAAGCTAATTAAAAAGTTACAATATTATGATCAATTGTAATCTATGACTAATAGTTACTAATCATTTCAGTATTTTGTTGTAGGATTTGTTAGTTGGGTTCTTTATTACTTATTGTAATCTATTTCCCTTTGTCTCGGTAATGAGTTGTTTCCTGTGGTTCACATGAAGTAGTCTCTTAACTGTCTCATGTAGTTCCCTAACTATTGCTAGCTTCTAGTTCCCTTAGTAAGTAATAAACACTTTGATACTTGATATATATCGTAACTTGTGTACAAATGAAACATTATTTCAGAAAGCTACAGAAAGAGGAGGTGGGAGATATGAGTACCTTGAGTTCCCGAAGAATGTTTCTCAACACTACAGAAAGAGGTGGTTATGGAGTTATGCTCAGAGCTTCTTGACTGGTAACACTACACGAAAGGATTGGAGTTATAGGATCAACGATGAACGGTGGGAGTATAGAACACCATATAAGACACCGATTGGTATCTCTCCATATCGGTTGGTTTATGGAAAAGATTTTCATCTCCCGATTGAATTAGAGCATAAGGCTTTATGGGAAGTAAAGATGTGCAACATGGAGTATGATAAAGCAGGAAAACATACATCTGCAAATTAATGAGCTAGAGGAGATACATAACGATGCTTATGAGAGTGCTCGTATATACAAGGAAAATACTAAGCTTTTCCACTACAAGATGATTTCTCGAAAGAGTTTTGTTGTGGGACAAAAAGTTCTTTTATTTAATTCTCGTCTTTAGTTATTTCCTGGTAAGCTAAGGTCCCATTAGAGTGGACCGTTTGTTGTACTAATGTTTTTCCTCATGGTGCAGTTGAGGTTACCAGTCTCACGAAGGGACAATTTTCAAAGTCAACGTCCATGGATTGAAGCCATATTACGAAGAATTCCCTACGGAGAATGTAGACGTGATTTAACTTCAGGATTTGATCCCTCTGGAGGAGTAACATAATTGGAATACCAAGTCGGGATGATGACTTTAAACCAAGCGCTAAATGGGAGGCAACCCATAGGTTTTGTATATTAATCCTTTTTTTTTTTTTTTTCATATCAGATTTGCATCCCCATGTTTAATTTCATAGAGTCCGGAATCAATTTTGAAGAAAATCATGACGAATATCGTTTTGTCAGAAAAATTCAGACTGCATGTAGTCCATTCCAGAGACCATAACTGTCAGACCGTTTATCGAAACACTTTTTTACCGTAGACACTGTGTAGAAAAGACGTAGATGAACAACTTTTATGATTTTTTTCCAAATTCTTTACCAATTTGTACAGTTTTTGCGTTTTATCTGTTGTTACATCATAATTTAGAATTTTCGGTTTTACGCATTGAGGACAATGTGAAGTTTAAGTGTGAGGGAGTATTTTGCATATAAAGTTTTTAGCCTTTTTGATTAGATTTTTTGTAAAACTTTTATACATATTTGAATAAAACCTCCAACTTGTAGAGATTTTAGAGTCACTAGCATACTTCTAGCTATGTTTACATAAGGAATTCTCACAGAAATAATGGAACTTAGAAGTGTTAGAGAATACTACACATTAGGTGTTATTAATCTTTGCGAGAAGTCATTTACTCTTTGTGGATCAACTTAACCATGTCGGTGGCGAATTAGGTGCGGGGGAAAATGCATCATTAGAGAGTTGATCAACCTTAGTGGAGGCTACCTATTTTCACATCAACAGAGGCACCAGACCTTTAATTCTTTGTAGCTGACTAAAAAAGCGTTTTAGAGTGTGTGTCACAGTACGTTAATTCCGGGTAAAATGATGAGCTACCCAACTTCACACTATTTTCAGCACTATTTTTTATCTCTTGAGTGCTAATTTTGTCAATCATGAGGGTGACTTCTATAGATGAAAACCACCTTCTTGTAGTTAGATTTGCAGTTAGCACCATTCTCTCTCTCGCCAACAACAGGTCCATAGAAACACATCATCATCAACAAGCGGAGAGACATCAAAACCTACAAGGAAAATTGAAGACGTTTAAGGTTTACAAGCAACAATACAAGGAAGAGCGAATTTCATATCCAAGTAAAACAACATATAATGAACAGATTTTTATATACATGTTGAAGACTTCTATATAAAGAGCGAAATTTTATATACAAGTTGAAGACTTATTTACAAGAGCGAAGAAAATCAAAAGATGAGAATTATTGAAGTTTATGATACGAAGACAATACAAGTTGTGAAGATCCAAGTGGTAAAGTCCTTCTCCCATGGCCATGTTAATTTTAATTTCGTTATTATTTCTGTAGTTGCAATCTTTTTGTTAGTAAAAAAAAAAAAAAGAAAAAAAAAAAAAGAAGAAGATTTGCATTTAATTTTTGTTGTTAGGTAGTTATTTGTTCAATAAAGCCATGAGGAAGAAAAATCTATAAAGAAGTTTCAAGGAACAAGGAAAATGAAGAGAAAGCGTATAAATTATCAAAGTTTTATGAAGATCAAGAGTTTATCATCAACAGTTGAAGACGAAGACGAAGACCAAGAAGATGAAGAAGACGAGTCGAAGACGTTTCTATTGGATGTTGTGAGAGTGGTGCTATCATTATTGCCGATCGGATGTGAATGTGAGTGAGTACTCCCATCCTTGTAATAGTGGTTGATTTCCTTTCTTAGAGATCATCAGAAAAATATCTTTATTTCTCATGATCTTGTGGGCTCTCCAGAAATAATTCGGAAGGTTTCCTTCCTACCATTCAACGTGTGCAGGATTCTCTCTTCATTCCCGCCTGTGCACATGTGTGAGACTAGAAAAGCGGTCTTTTGAGTGTAATTATCATAAAACCTTATTGGTGAGGCAGAAGTCGAAACATTCAATCAAACTCGAACATGCATTTCTTTCAATATGGCATAGGTTGACCGGTCACACTTTCTTCGATTAATCGCATTTTACATGTTAATTTTCTCTTGTACTTCTGACTTCTTGACAATAGGTTGAGAACCCTTATGTCCTCATGGCTCTTTGGATGATTGGGACGCTGGAACGCTTTGAAGTTGGAGCAGGTTTGTGGGTATACCTCTTGTAAACCCTCACGAGACTATAACTCGTCCAATAGGGACACATGGGGGTTTAAAGGCTTGTTGCATATGCTAAGTGAAACCGTGTCCTCAATGAAATGGAGTTGTTGTATTTAGTTTGGTTAGATAGTTTGCTCGAGGACAAGCAAAAGCCAAGTGTGAGGAAATTTGATAAGTGCATATTTCACACATATATTTAATGTCAATTCCATGCTACTAATTTCTTATATTCTTGTAAATTATTGTATATTACGTTTTTTTTCTCTTATTTGTGTTTTATTAGGTGAATCATCCAAAAGAAGTGAATGGGCACTTAAGCAATAAAAAAAGTTAGCCACAAGTGGAGAAGGGACAAAGACCAAGTGGAACTCGTTTAACTCTAGGAGTTCTTGTTATCACCTTGAAGAGGACGAAAAGACGAAGCTAACGGCGAAAGAATTGAGTCATTCCGACGTCGTTTGAAGAAGTTATGAGCGATTGAAGCATGTCAAAGTTGCAAAAGGCATTGATGCACAAAATTGCCGAAGGTTCCTAGTGAGTTACTCAAGACAGCCACGTAATAGTAATGAACTGTCAGTTCTGCAAGACTGACAGTTGAAAACGAATGCTAAGAACACCTGCTCGTTGGATAAGGGCTGCCATCGTCTTCCCTAAATTCAACGAGTTTGATCTGAAAGAAGGAAGGAAGGGTCTGTGGTGGTACTGAAAATGGTCAAGACCAGAGCTGTGGTTTCTGTCAGAGATTGAGTTGGTGGTAGTTTTACGTTGATGGAGATGGCAATGATGCTGTGGGTTGAGAAACAAGGTTGATGAGATGTTGATAATCGCGAGTCTTCGACAAAGATGGTGATAATGGCGATGAAGGTTGGTGTTGGGTTCAAGTATCGATGGAGTCTGAGCTTTAACAAGAGAAGGAAATGAATTATTTTCATTGCTTCCATTGACAGCATGTGATGGAGTTCGACAGTAATAAGGAAGAATGGCCATGAAGTTAAAAGCTCTTAGAGTGGTAAAATCCGGTGTGTATTTTAAAAAATATCAAGTTTTAAAACATTTGATGTATTTTTAAAACAATGGCATTTCTGTTAATATGTAAATATGTAAGGTTGAATATGTAAATATTGATTTAATGTACGTTTTTATATGTGAAGTGATAATTGATATTAAAGGTCATATTAGTAATATCAGGGTTAGACCAAGGCTTCACCAAAAATACCTCTTTTCTTTATATTAGTTAGATTAGATTAGATATTATGATTGATTTATAAATTGTTTAGGTGGCCAACTGAACTAGTTTATTAGTTAACCTAATGCTAGCAGAGAATTAGGATATTCGTAATTGTTGAATAATTCTCTACACAAGTAGAAATTACGAAACCTTGCAGAGGGATTCCGTGGAGCAATCGCAAGAAAAACAACACTAGAAAGTGAACCTTGCGCTAAGAGTTCAACTACTAGGATTGACCTAAATTCATAAAATATAAAGCATTCGACCAAATTACACTTAGAGTGCATCACTTCTAGGTGGTTTAGACGAATATAATCTGGCATTCGAGCGCTTCGGTGTCTAGTGACTTAAGGAATTTTGAGAATAACACTGTGCTAGCTGCTTTCCTATGGTTGGTAATAATCTGTGATTTACAAAGAATAGATGAATAAGATATTTTGATGACTGTTTAGTAACGAAGAAGGATTCCCTGATCATATTTCTCTCCATTGCTTGCAATTAATTACTTTTAATTGCTTAGATTTTACTTTAAATCTAAAATAGATCCCCCTTGTGACACTTTTGACAACTAAAACTCCATGCTCTTCGTGGGAACGAATCTTATTTACTACAATATTATTCATTAGTAAAGTGGAATATAAGTGAATTAATTTGTGCATCTACGACACGCATCAGGTATGTGTACCCTTAAGACAAAAACAAGTTCTGGATCTTACATAACTTTTCCAATTTGCGTACCGGGTATGGATACCACACCGGTTTCAAAACCAACAGTTCTTTTTCCATATGCATACAAGGTATGCGTACCAAACCAGGTTCACGGTTCACAGACTTTTTGTGGTATGGATACCGGGCATGCGTACCACTAAGTCACTGTCGACATATAGCTACTCAGGTACGTGTATTGAGTGCATGTACTACGGTTCCGGACCTATAAAAAATTTCACCAGTATGTGAACTGGTATGCATACTGTCTTGTATCCATATTTATAGTAGTTCTATATTTCTCTCTAAATCAATTCGAAACATTCCCAAATAACATCAATGACACATATCATTGTTCCAGGATATTTTCGAATGATAATCTTGAATCACGATTTATATTATGAACAATAAATTTCCCTTAACCGAAATTCATCAAGTATGAACAAATGTTCATTAAGCTTAGTCATATATATTTCGAGAACTAATTACCAAGATAAACTTGACTCGAAATTCTTGATATGCGTACAATAGTCTAATTAGTCAGGCGACAACGTCTCATAGATAGAAAAATGAGTATAACTTGAGAAATAGGTGGTTCAGTCTCCACTTACCTTTTTTAGTAGAAGTTCTCCAAAAGCTTCGGTTGATCTTCGCCTTTAAACGGTAGAACGCAGTGATGTCCGATTCTCAACTACATACTTCTATCCTAATCCGAGACTTAACTAATTGTAGACTAGAAATCAAGATATGGTTTTGATCAACTAAATTTGACAACAAGCTTGATATAGCAACACTTGTGAGTTCGACCAAGCAACGCTCTAATAATCTCCCCCTTTGTCAATTTTAGTGACAAAACTATTAATACATATGGATTAAAAAATAAAGCTTCAAAAACTCCTTGAATCCATCATGCTTGATTTCCTTGGTTTCTTCAACTCCTTGAATTCTTCGTTACTTTAAGTTGCAATGATTCTGAACGTGTTCAAATCAACATCGTTGTTGTTGAAGATCCGTAGCGATAACAACTTTGAAAACAAATATTCTCAATCGTCATTATACAGAAACATAGTATTATTATCTTCTCCAAAGTTCAATTGTATCACAACTTTGAAGTAGTACTACAGTGATATGTTTCTCCCCCTTAATCAATACTTACATCTTTTGCATAATAGGTGAAACCTATAGAAATTGATTCACTCCCTCTTACATAATGATTCGTAAACCATATATATGTAGTGCGAAACTACTAATTAATTCTCCCACTTTTTGTCAATAAAAAATGGCAAAGGTATGAAAATCATGGGATCGTAATGAATACAAACAAAAGATAGTTCAAGACTTAAAGAGATTACATATCAACTTTGTTTAGATGATATCACATATTAAAAATTACTTAGCGCTCTGATATACGCATTTATGTGTCCATTTTAATCTCAATTTTCTATATTGTTAGTACTATTTTTTGTATTTATTTTGGTGTTTTATGTCTTTGTAGGTATTTTTGGAGAAATAAGTTTTTGCGAAGAAATTGGCTCTAAAAGTGGCATTTGCACCCCGGGAAGAATTACTAAAGGCACCCAGGAAAAGTACTATTTACGCCCCAAAAATCACTATTTGCACCCACCATGGCATGTACTAAAGGGACCCCCGGCTATAACGCCACAAACTTTTGCTCGGGTTTAATTAAACCCGCTAGCCAAATTATGCATTTGGATTTGCTAAAAACTCAAACATTGGAGTGATTTACACTTTTGGGTTGCCTGAATAACTATTGTAGGCGCGGAAATAGAAGAGCCTGCCTTAATTTAAACTTTTGGTGTTGTAATAACAACCCATGTGGGTGAACATATGGCAAACTTGTAATAGGGCCATTTTAGTAAATTATCACCTAACCGTTTAAAAGAGGAAAACCTTGTTCCTTTCGCCGAGATATTTTTAGGGGCTCATATCTTTCTCTTCTCTTGGAGTATCGGAAAAGAATTTCTATTCTTTCTTGTCACACAATGTTAGAGCAAAATCAAAAGGAATTTCTGTTTAATGTCATACTATGTTGATTTTAAACTCAAATCTTCTTGTCTTGGAGAGAAAAGGAAAATTTAAGATTCACAAAGGGGGCTAAGAGAAGGAAATTAAAGGCGGTAAAGGTCTCTGGGTTGGGTCAAGCTCTTGAGCTATTGAAAGAAAGTATTATCTGCCATTGGTTAGTGGTTTTTTTTCATTTTGATGCCAAGTATTTGAAATGTATTGCATTATAACCATGATTCTTATTTCTTATCACCAGCAGAAGTTGATTGTTACTCCATAAAAAAAAACGGTGGTTTACTTAATCTCTTGTTTGATATATCGATAAACAATTGATTGTTGTCCGAATTGATTCAATTATGATTACTGCTTAAAATCTGTAATTTTTCTTGTATTGAAGTTTTACAAATCAATTTTAAGATTGGGTTCAAGTGAATTTTATAATTTACTGTGTACAAGTGCATGGCTTATTTAGACTCATTAGGTGTTTGTCCTATTTCCTCTTCCTATTAATCTATATATTTGTTATATGCTTGTAGAAAATTTGACATTACTGTGAGTCCCTCATGTTGGAGTTATTGGTGATGTTCTCATATTTGTAACTAGGGATCAAGTGAGATTAAATTAGTTTTACATGAAAGTCACTTACTAGTAAGGACCTGCACCTACATTGAGAGTTAAAAGAGACATAGAAATGAGTCATTGCATTTTGAAACTTCGATGTCGTAGTTAAATTCTTTTGAGGAGCAGTGGCATTTCATTTTGGTGCTACCAGTTCACTTTGTATCCATAATTTCCATTCGTATAAGGCTATATAGTATAGTAGTTGGTTGGTTTAGTTTTATGTTGATGCAATTGAAGTACAAGCTTTTAGTGGACTAAGAAAATGTTCCTCAATAAACCAAAAATGTTAAATGATCGAAGTACGACTTGTGGGGCATGAGCACGTCACTATGGTAGTGGACAAAGGAAGATACTGAAAAGTTAAAATGACGTATTTATATGATATACATTAGTTTTAATTCGAATTACCAACATCTTTTGTCTGTGAACCAAAATTCTTGTGCTATCAACTGAGCATTAAAAACTTTGCAATTATGAGCATAATGATTCGGACATCGTTGTCCATTGTACGTTTCCCTAGCTTTTAATATTTTGTCCATTACTGTCTCAAACTGTCATGATTTATGCACATGTATAAATAGGACTGGGGTTCTCCATGTGAAATTTGGGGCTCTTCCCAAAATGTTTATAAATAGATGAATGATTGATCCTTGAATGAGTTTGAAGACCATCTTTACTTCTCAAGTTTTATATTTGTCTAGGATAAATTGGATAGTCTTTATATCGAGCATTTTTGGACAAAATTCTTCGGGAAATGGTTCTTTGGTGACTGTTAGTTGGCTAACTTTGGTTTGTTATTCTTTCATTTTACTGTTTCATATATCCCTTGTGCTTAATGGACTTTCTAGACGTTAAAGTGGGGTTAGCAAATGATACAATATGTTTGTTTGTTTAAGGTTAGCAATGGGGTTAGTATGGTGGCAAGCTTTAATGAGGATTCAGGTGGGTTCCTTGGCCGCTAAAGGTGAGTGCTACAATATTCTTGGTTACATTAAATTTTTATGCATATTGAGTGGAATTGCTACGATAGCTTGTTTAGTGGAAGAGCCATAGCAAGTTAATTAGTGGGGATTGATGCTTCCTATACTATTCCTTGTATTTCTCTTTCATTTTGCAGTTCTAATTTGTAAAAATGATATAGAAATGTTCAATGATGTGGTTTCTACATATAGCCTCGGCGTTGATTTCCATTTAGATGATCATGCGAATATGTGCAGTTAGAATGACGTTGGAACCCTTGACATTAAGTGTGCAAATGCTTTGTTTGTTTGTTGAACTTGGTAGGATTAGTCATTTGAATTTTAGAGTGTGAACATGAAGTGTTTGTTGAAATGGTGTACTGGCAATTATATATATATGCGATACGATAGCTAAGGAATTTAAGGATGCTATATCCTCTAGTGATTATCACTTACTTGATATAGTGATCGACGGTTAACTCTGTTTTCACATCGATGTCGAGCATCCGCTACCAGGGTACTAGCATCTACGTCTTCGTACATTTTATTGCCTTATATGACATATTTATGAGCTCATGTGATATCTTATCTTTCCAATTTGTTTTGGAACTCTTTGGTACTGGTAAGTACATACATAACAACGTAACATGTCATCAATGGTGGTGTGAAAATATGTGTATTGTCACCAGTGTATACATTTAGCTGTTGATTTGTTGGCATGTCAGGACCAGACCTAAAACAGTCAGATTATTATTATTTCATGTGTAAACTAGATAAGACTCAAACCTAGCCTAAGTGAAGTTCACACTATTGACTATATTACCCATTTCTTATGAATAGATTATGGTCTTATACGTCATTATGGCTAACAAAGAAGAGTAAAAAGAGATGACTAAATAAATGATGACCAATATTACTTGATTTTAGAAATGATTTATGTGTAGCCTTTATTAAGCTTTAATTGTGGAAAATAATTGAAGATCTTCTTTAGTTGGATAGATATACGTGTGCAAGTTGGGATTTTGCTAAATGGATCCTTGTCAATATTTGTGTATGTAGTTTTCCCGTCACTGTACTTCTTTGCATAATCAATTGCTGGGAGAAAAGATAATTGTTGTTGCTGTACACTTGGTCATCCCTCTATTTGGGCAATTCCTTTACCTATACAAATTATAGTGTGAGTTGCTAACTATATCGTAAAGCGTGGTCTGGTCAATG
Source organism: Papaver atlanticum (assembly GCA_023531105.1). Lineage (NCBI taxonomy): Eukaryota > Viridiplantae > Streptophyta > Magnoliopsida > Ranunculales > Papaveraceae > Papaver > Papaver atlanticum. Next base: position 16,459 of record JAJJMB010009234.1, on the reverse strand, counting down.
GTGACGTAGTTCCTGTTTATTATTTTGGGTTCATGGTGTTGCTGATTCACTTTCGGAATCTGTTGTTGGTTTAAAATATATGATCTTGTTTCATAAAGATGCAAGAATAGTAAAAGGATTATGGTAGAATATATATACTTGCTGTAGTTAGTGTTAGACTCTTCAATGGTCTATATCAATGACTAAATGAACTATCTGTATGGGTAGTGGAATGAATTGCTAAGCCTGTAAATGCATAATTTGTAGAATACAGAACATTGTGAATATTTCAGTGGCAGGGATGTTGGGTAAGCCTTGCGCTCTTAGGGATAGTTACTGCTATGCGGTTCATACTTGTTGTGCCGAGAGGTTCATATTGTTCCTCAAGGCATCACAGGATCTGGCATCAGAAACAAAAACTAAACATTCAACGGAAGCTAATGCACATTAAACACAAAAGACACAAAATTTTACGTGGTTCGGCAATGGGCCTACGTCCACGGGCAGAAATTCACTTCATTCATATATTAGAGAATACACGATGCACGTGACACTCAACACCCTTCTTCTTCTTCACATTCTCAACTCACCTTCAAAACTCTCTCAGCCCTAAAGCTATGAGAGGATCTACATCTTGCTAATGGAGAGATTACTTCTCTTCTTTGTGAGGAGATGTCTACAACCTAAGGGTTTAGACAAGATTGATGTAGATGATGTAGATACCTATAACCTAAAGGTTATGCCTTTATTTATAGGCTTACAAAAGGGTGATTACTTGGAAACCAAGTTCTACTTTAATTAGGAAACTAAACTTTACTTCAAATTAGGTAACCTAAACTATTTAAGGATAGGAAACCCTTGTTTAGATAGAAGTCTAAACATAATTCTAAAAATCAGTCAAAACTGATTTAGGAAATCACACTGATGTTTCCTAAAATCGAGCCAATATCCAACAATACTATCCACACTATCTAATGTTAGAGGCAGTTACTGCTACAGTGAGCAGTCCATACCGTCTGCTGCAAGGGGTGATTGCTACTTAAACGATGTAGTAGTCCATATCATCCAAAAAGAGATAGTTGCTATCATTAAAGATGGTTCATATTATCTGACGAAATACGATCGTGCTTGATCCCTTCGAGCAATAGAGAGGGTACGTAGGCAGCCGCTATGCGTTTCAGCACAACTCTACAAGGGTGTTCATATCATCTGAAAGTGTTGGTTGCTGTTTTGGCAGTTCATACCATCTATTCGGAGATGATTGCAACCTTGTTAGAATCGACAACTGGCGATCTCCCATTTTTGGCAACTGGCCATAAAAATTGTTAGAATAGGCAACTGGCCGTATAAATTATTGGGGTTGGCAACTGGCCATCTCCCATTTTTGGCAACTGGCCATATAAATTGTTAGAACCGGCAACTGGCCATATAAATTATTGGGGTTGGCAACTGGCCATCTCCCATTTTTGGCAACTGGCCATATAAATTGTTAGAACCGGCAACTGGCCGTATAAATTATTGGGGTTGGCAACTGGCCATCTCCTATTTTGGGTAACTGGCTATATAGATTGTTAGAATCGGCAACTGGCCATATAAATTATTGGGGTTGGCAACTGGCCATCTCCCTTTTTTGGCAACTGGCCATATTAACTGTTAGAGTTGGCAACTGGCCATATAAGTTATTAGAGTTGGCAACAGGCCATTTCCTATTTTTGGCAACTGGCCATCCTTCACCATTGGCAACTGGCCAATGGTGTCTAGTAACTGAGAGATATTGTTTGAAAATATATTTGCAGGATTCCATTACTTTTGAAGTATTAAAAGCATGTGTGCTTGCTTATAAAGAAGTTTTTGTTAAGTCGATGAACATTTGCATGGTAAATTAGAATTGCTTTGAAAAATTTGAAGGTCCAGTTTCTCAAGTGGCATATTGGAGAGTCGGAGTTGCCAAGCGAGTTGAAACCCGGTTCGTTGGAAGTCCATATTTTCCTATCCATCACACTGGCAGTGGATAAGGAGAACCCAAGTTACTAAGGGGCACCCAATTACTAGTGACACCCCGAGCAGTTGGTTAAGGGGTGTCCATCTTCAACCTTTTGAATTTACCTTTTGGCGGGAAAAATTGGTTTCCACAGGCAGATTTAGGGTTCGATTGTTGAAGGTGTTTTAGGGAGATTAAATCACTGGAATTCATGGGAAAGGCTTGATTCGTCTATACAGGAATGATATGGCCTTTAAATTCGATCGAGTTGGGCTTGAATATAAATTTGAAGAAAAACTTGGTTTTCACCTGCATATTTTTCTGGTGAACTTTTGGAAGAGTTGCAGCGAGATTCAAATGCTGATATTTACTGGGATGGGTCTGTTAAGGCTAAACAAAGTCTATCTGGGTATCTTATTTGGCTAAGTTGGGCTGGAACGTGATTTTGAAGTAAACATGGAAAATATTTATTGGTGATATATTCTCGGGATTTTGAGTTGTTTTTGGGAAGATTTCGTGTGTCTTATGAGTGGTTAACTTCTTATGGAACGTGCATCATCGTATTTGGGGTGGTTAAACCGAAGAATAATGCGTGCAGGGATCAAACAGGGAAATTATTTCGCAGAAAAGGAAAGAAGATCGTTGTGAGTTATTACGAAGGATTTTGGGGGTCTGTTGAGTATAAAAGAGGCACTAGGATACTAGAGAACCAGGACCGAGAGTTTGGGAAAGGATAGAGAGCTACAAACGAAGAAATCAAGCTCTGCAGCAGAATTGTTGCTGCTACCATTGAAGAAGAACACGAAGAACAAAAGCCAGCCAAGGTCAGTCGCGGAGACTATCGTTTAATCAACGACAGAAGAACAGTGTCAGTTGCAGTAGACTTATTGTAACTGAGCTAGTTGAGCTGCTTTGGTCGCTGAATACCTTTAGCGACTAAATATCGTTGTAAGCAATTTCTATTATTTTTAATACAATGATTAATCAGATTTCTCCCGATTTTCTTCATATGAGCAACTAATTTAATTTCTAGGGTGGAGGAGGAAACTACTTCTAGCATTTAATTTTTGGTATTTAATTATTACTCACCAATTAGTTTTAATTGCCTAAAATTTTTCTTTTCTTTAAATTCTTCATAATAACTGTTTTGGATCGTCTTCGGTGGTCGATCTTTTATAAGCGAAGGAAAATTAGGCCTTAGATTATTGACTTGAGTCGAATTGATATTTCATTAACGATAAATTTTCCAAGGCATGAGATTGGGTTCAAAATTGTCTTGTGTAGTTTTGAGAGTAAACTAGAGAAATTAATTATTGTATTTGCAACCGTTAGAAGTAGTGGAATCCGATACCCTAAACCTATATCTCTTCATCTTGTCACTCTATTTTGCATATATTTTCCAATTTTTAGTATTTCCTTTTGTTAAGTCTAAAATATTTTTTTTCAAAAAGTCCGAGTATCGAATCCTTTCTTACCACTTGTAAAACTGCATCACGCTCATCTAGGAGATTTAAGATACAAGCATCCCTTGTAAATTCCACAGCCACACACCCCACAAAGATATAGCAATTAAGCACAAGTTTATTTAAAAACTCTCCCCCATTTGATGTCATTCCCAAGAGAACAACATGAGTGACCTTACTTTAATGAAAAAGAAGGATTTTATCAGACATTAACAAATCACATGGACTTGTATCTTGAACATCAACTTAAATTAATCTCAACGCCAGTTACGAACAAATAGATAATTTTAATCGGTATGACTCAATATATGAAAATCTTACGGAGTGTATAGTACAGTAATAACACAGAAGTGTGATCACAAGTAGATCGATAATGCGAAAAATTCTCAAAGTTTGTTCTATTTTCAGTTTATAAAAAAAAACATAATAGATTTAACTTCTGAGCATGTATGCGATATCAGTTCAATTTACAAAAAGTAAAGGACGCATATATCTCATAAGACTTTTACAATATTTTAAACCAATAATGATTAGATACTGCAAGTTCATCTTCCAACAACTCTAGAATTTTAAATAAATAAATCTAAAAACATGCAAGATGAAAATCGTTAGAAATAGCTTGTGTAATCACAATTTATGCTATACCAAACCTAGTTATCCTTCTCAAAAGCAAGAGTAAATTCTTGAAGGAGTTCCCGAGTTACTCAACAAGAAGATGAGAGCTTCACAAACTTCTAAATAAGATTTAAAGTTGCAGCAACACCTGTTGAGAAGTCACAAGAGAAATTTCTCCTTGTTCTCTTCAAAAATGCTTTACTTCAAGGACGGATCATGGATTCCTTCACTGGCCCAATCTTATATTGTCTAGAAGAAGTTTACAACAATGCGAGAAATAGGTTAGAAGTAGAAGAGAACAAGACCACATAATCTCACCTACAACAATAACATCAGATCACAAATTCTACTCAGCTGGTAGTAAAAGACCACATTCTCTAAAGTCACCAAACAAGACTTCAAAAAAGGTAAACTAAAAAGCTGAATCTGATTTTTAATTTGTTAGAAGAAAGAAAAAGCTTCACCAAGCTAACTGCATAAAAACAAGTTATATTTCCTAACTCCAAGGAAAATGAGGAACAATCCAAAGGCCAAAACTTACCGTTCCTATCATGAATCTTTAGGTCAGGTTCATTGATAACTTGGTTAACAAAGGTCATCTAAAATAATTCATTTCCAAAGATCAAACCCCAACTTTACCAAAGAAGTTGAAAGGATGTGTGAATATGATACATTTTGTAACCCGATCTGGAATTGATTTAACTGAAAGGAAAAAAAACTTTGTGAGATTAATGTTACATGTCTGCATCCCAGTTCAGAAGGTTTAATTTTACCACATGATGACAGAAAATTCACTATCAGAGATCTAGCTGGAGTAATATTTCCACACTCTGATGCATTAATCATTGATGGATGGGATTGTACGAAGATACTCATCCACCAAGGATCAATTTGTGATATCATCTATCTGTAGGCAGCTGAAAAGATAAAACTCATAAAAGAAGGAGCTATAAGAGCAAATAGCTCGGCTATAGGTGGTTTTAACGAATCTAAAACATAACAAATAGGTGAGATAACTCTATATGTGGAAGCTGGTCCTATGGATACTAATGTATATATTTTGGTCCTCAATACCAGATCACCTTACAATATGATTCTTGGAAGGGGATGGTTATATGCAATGTAAGTTGTACCCTCCAGCAATTGCCAAAATCTCAAATTCATGACCAACTTAAGAGAATATATGGTTTGTGGGATCGATATGTTTCAAAAGAATTGGAAATTCTATCTCTAGATCAACAATAAGACCCACATGGTGAGCAACAAGGTTAGCAATTAAAGCTTCCAGGTAGAAGAGAAAAATTGGGGAAACAATTAGCTGATCTAAGCTACTTGGCACCCAATCAAACACATGCCTTTATCACAATCCTGAAGATGAGAAAGAGTTACAAGGAGTTCTAGATCGAGAATTCAAAGCTGAGGTCGTCGACCTCGTGGAAGAAATTAACCTTGTAACTGATCAAGAGCTAAACATTATCTTCATAAGTAAATATCTACCATAAGATGAGAAACAAGACATGGTCGAGCTGTTGAATCCTCAGAACTTGGAAATCTTTTCTTGGAAAATATCTGACATGCCAGGTATTGATCCAACTGTAGCTTGTCACTCTTTGAATACCGACCAGGAATTCAAACCCGTGAAACATAAGTGAAAAGGAGAAGGTACCAAGTACACCGTCAACTTTTTCGTTCAGCAACCTGTATGGGAACAACCTAATACAATTAATAGTAGGTCAAAGCAAATACCCTTGAATAAGATTGTATATGGGGTTTTTCTCTTTCCCTTCCTGATTGTGTAGAAGAGTTAATTCTTGGACGATTTCAAAAATCAATATCCAAGATCAATCTGTTCGTATCCGAATTCTAACTAGTATGAAACTTGCAATCTCTCTTTCAAGATGCGAATTCAAGAAGAACATGTCTTGTTTTTGATCTTAAATAATAAGGACTTAAACTATCTAGATTGATTATGTACTATTTGTTTATTCCCATTATAAAGTTAAAACAATATAATATGGAAAAGAAAAAACACAAGACATCAAAAGTTTTGTTAACGAGGAAAAATGCACCTGCAGTAAAACCCCGGGACCTTGTCCCAAGTATATATGAATACCTCAACAGTTAACGCCAGATTTTTTAAGTTTAAATATCAATTGTATGATTAGATAATTTTTATAAGAACATACTTTGTATCTCATCTACTCAAGCAGAAATTCCCATGGATCATATTCTCGTCTCTTGCTTAGGAGTCAGATAGGCAGGGAGAATTTTACACTAAGAGCATAAGATTAATTGATACCCACGTCGAGTTATTACATTTTGGACTCACTATAGGTGATGCGGTAGCACCAAGTCATAGGCTTGTATATGATGCACAAAGAACAATTTGACATTCTAGTAACGTAACTAGGTCAAGAACAGACAAGATATGTGATCCATATACTGGACTCATCTGAATGGAGCAAGGTTCAACAATTAGGGATGAATATTTGTTATTCTTATTTTTATTAGTGGCTAGAATTGACGAGGAATGTCATGAAACTAGAGCCCCACTTTAGACAGAAGAATATGCATTATGGTTCATGATTCTAGAATCGTGCACAATGATGGTTCATAGCGGCTCAGTAGACTTTGAACTTACAAGCACATAGTGGTGTTGAATAATGCTCAAGACTAATCGATAGTCAAAAATCGCAAATTTATTTTGTGAATAAGTCATCTTAGAAGTGTCTATGAGAATCGTAGTAAAGTCGAATGTAAACATATAGAATATTTCATGTACTTCTGCTAATACTGGAACTGGGTTGGTTTGAAAACCACTGAAACTTGTGAAGTCACGGAACAAGGGTTTGAAAACCGAGTTTGTAGACCCTGGCAGTTCTCCAAAGTCAGGCCACAGGGGTTTTCAAACCTTGACAGCTCGCGAAAGTCAGATGGTAATGGTTTGCAAACCGGGTCTGCGAACCTACCTAATTCTCGAAATTAGATGTACATGGTTTGCAAACCGGATTCGCAAACCTATACAGTTTGCGGAATTCAAACTGAATTTTGTAAAACATACAAGTATGTTTACTTATCGCCAAGTAGTTATTTTTCTCACGTAATTAATTTGAGAGATTCCCAATAGCTATATACAGTATGCACTATTGCATGGGCAATTTCCAAATGATCAACTTGAACAAAAAATGGTTCTTGAGAAATAAATTGTTTGTAACTAAGATTATTAATGATCTAGAACATCCATTGCTCGAATCATATTTCGAGATTTTAACTTAGACAACCTTGAACTCAAAATTTCTTCTTCGTAATATTAAATCTACTAAAATCATATGACATAGTCTCACAAGATAGAATGGTAAATGTTGTGAGTAAATAGGATAGGTCAGTCTTCACATACCTCTTTGTTGATGAAGTTCTCGCATCTCTTCGTTTGTTCTTGAGTATTCAATTTTTGATGGTTATATCGTGATGTCTGATACTCAACTACAATAATTATAAGAGACAGGAAATGTGGACTTCCGCCGGATCGGGATCCGATCCGACTGGCAAGCACAAACCTCCCATCACGTCACTCGAAGGCTAATTAGTACACAAAAAACAAAAGATTTAAAATGAATAAAAATGTAACAGGAGCTCAATCATTTTGTAATCAAAGACAAATGCTAAGAACATCCAACACCTAAACTAAATAATCCAACATTTACTAGGCTTGTAAGAAAATAAAGAGAATAATTAAAATCCTTGCTCCAAATATCCAATATAAAAAGAAGAACACAGCCAAGCACATGAACATAAAGCCATGACTTTAGAAATCAATGTATAAACAAAAGTCTTAAGGAAGGTAATGTATATACATATACGAAAGTCTGTAATAATTAATAAATTATACATCAAAGAAGTTTGAAGAAGTCCCGTATACATGTAGAAGTTAGGCCATAGTCTACATATATACACACATCAAAACTAAAAGGAAAACATCATTTAGTACCCACATGAAACTACCCCAAAATAGCCCATGATATATGTATAAATACAAGGACAACAACATATACCACATTGTGCCCATAGCTTTACGCCATAATCTCTCCTTAGCTTACTACATCAAGCTACCTTCAAACTCTATGGGAAAACAAAACAAAACAGGGTGAGCCACAGCCCAATAGGGGTTATAACATAAAATACGTAGTGCCGACTGTTGATGGGGAAAAACGATTTACTGGTTTAATAGGAAAGTGAAGAGACAACCGTGCGGACGATACTCCTCCACCGAGCAAACTGCTTAACCTCAAACAGATGCACTGCACGAGAGTGCTTTGAGTTCGAGAGATCCATCTGCAGGACTCCGGGATAAACCAAGAAATGGCCGTTCCAGCGTCAATTCGGTCACAAAGAGGTAAGAGGGTTGATCTGTTGGAGGGAAGCTGAGAATTGTGTGAGATCAATGGTGATCAAGGATTGTGAATGTGTTGTAGGTTTCTGCAAATGACTGCTGGGTACGAATAAGTTTGAATTCTGCTCAATTGAGAGTGATTGTTCAGATGAGAATTCTTGTGATAATCCCCGTATATCTGTGTGTTGATAGATTGTTCTCCCTCTTAATCGTGAATTCAGAGACTTATTTATATTGCCAGAATGTAGACACATTGATCTCCAGTAAGTGTGACGGTTGCTCGAGTGAAAGAGTGGGAAATCGTGGTTTAACCAGTTCCAGGTCGTGCGGAGACTTCGTTGATTGTCCACCCACTACTTTGTTAACTCCCTCAACTGCTTGCACGACTTACTCACATTTATCATCGTGGATGAACACACGTGCCGTAGGCCGCTAGACCAAAACCCTACTTAATATCCCCCCATGTGACGTGATTGATGTCTCACGAACGTGGAGTCTGCAAGGCAGACGTGTATTTAATTAGTCAGTTGTTGACTTGACTATACGATGAGTCTAAGTTTTGTTGAGTAGAGCATGATTGACGAATGCTCCATGATACATAGGTTGAACATGTATGCTGGGACATAAGTATAATTTGATCAACATGATGAATATTGATAACTTGAGCAAATATTACTCGTCTGAGTGAATATTGCTCGATTAATGAAGCATCAGACGTTAATAATGGAATAATATTACTAATCTCGCCTGAGAAAATATTGCTCATTTGATGGATTACTGAATATTGATAGTTGAACCAATATTAATAGTCTGAGCAAATATTACTCGTTTGAACAATTATTGGTAGCATGACAAAATAAAATACTAATTAGAATATTGGTAGCTGGACCGAATATTATATAATTAATCAAGATGTTGATTGTTGGATCAAAATAAAATTATTAGCGTTTAAACTTGCTCAGAATTATGATTTGCAGAGCATTTAGTTCGAAACCCTAATTTTGATCGATTACTGATCAATTGATGATTTACTGAAAATCAATCACTGAGTGAAGGAGGGACCAGCTACATGGGATGATAGATGACCATGTAACGCCCAGGTGCTCGAGTGAGCATGCACCAAAGTCCTTTGTAGACCAGTTGGTGAAAGGATGATTAAATGGTGGTTTAATAATTTATTGAAATAGTGCTCGTCTGAGCATTAGGCAATAAAACCTAATTATGAAGAGATGAGGGATCGACCAAGGGGTATTAATCCGGCCCTTGGTGGCCGTGGGACCAGCTGATGGTCGATTGAAGAAGTTCCTAGTTGGTTGGAAAGAGTTTGAACCCAATATGAACTGTAGAAAGCTAATTAGGTCAAAATTATGAAGATGTGTGGGACCGGCTCCTTGCAAGCCTAAGAGCCGACCTTGGTCAGTCAAGGTGGCATGCCCGTGTCACCATAGTGTCCGTGTCTCAGTCCTGAGAATTTTGGTATTTTCTGGTGCACGTTTGATCAACATTTTGGATTTTCTGAAGAGTTTGATCCTGACTAAAACTCTCTCGATTTTGCTCGAATAAGCAAGTTGAACTTTGCTTGAGCGATCAATATTTTAAAAATATTAATATTTTAATATTTTCCGTGAAGAGTCTAGTCGGTCATGTGACCATTTGACTTTTTGGCTTTCGATCATTTGAGCAATATTTGAGAAAATATGGAAAAACCAGGGTTTTTGCTTAAACGGAGGAGTTTCATAAGATGAAGGAAATAATAATAATGATAAAATAAGGGATCATAAGGTGTGGGATCGGCCACGGCTAGGGCATGGCCGGCCGGCGAGTAGGCCCGGTCCCGTGACACCTTTCCCTATTTTTAATTATTTTTTCATCGTCTGAAGGAAAATATGGAGAAACTGAGAGTTTTGCTCAAACGAGGGAGTTTGCTCAAATGAAGGAGTTTTCATGAGATTTGGAAAAATAATAAAATAAGGTAAAATAAAATTAAGAGACATGGGACAGGCCACGACAGCATGACCGGCCGACGGGTGGGCGCGGTCCCCTTGGGCGCCTCTTTATTATTTTATTAATATTATTTTTTCCCTATTTGGCGTAGGTTTCCTCGTTTGTCCATATTTTTGAGTGGTCGTTCGTGCGCTCGAGTGCTCATTCGTGCATTATTGCTAAGTACACTCACACCATTTTCTCGGGGCTTACTCGGTGGTGGCCCAGATGCCCGATCAGTGAATATTTATTACTAATTCATGAAATTCAGATGAGAATCAATCATGAAACGGGGTAATAAAATGACTATCTAGGAATCCAGCTGAGGATCAGTCATGGAACAGAGTAATTAGATAAATAGGTTATTTTCTAGGAATTTAATTGATGAATGACACGCTATAACTAACCTATGAGTTGCAGAATCGAGATATGAGATAATAGAAACATCATACTCGTTCTGAGGGGGTGATAGCGTGACGTCCTGAAGGAGTTAGGCTCTATACTAGCATGCAATATGTCTAGGAGCCGCCCAATCGTTAGGAGATTCTATACACATTCTCTCTACATAGTCAGGGAACAACGAATAGCGTGACGTCCTGAAGGCGTTAGGATCTATACTAGCAAAAATATGTCCAGGAGCCGCCCAATCATTTTGATTCTATGTAGAGTTAATGATGAAATGTGCAAAGTGTCGAAAGCTCAGCTGAGAGGCTTTTCGAGGGACATATTCATCATAGCTTTGAGAGGGATACTCACTCAGTCAAAGGTCGTGAAATGGTTCACGGATCATAAAATATTAATTGTCACATACATTCCTGAAGCCAGGTCAGAAACATGCAGTATCATGATTTTACGATTTTATCCTTTGTCAAAAATCCACCATCAACATTAAGTCCCCTGCTTAGTGAGGGACAGCCATGTTCCACAGTAAGCACTGGATGGTGATTTTCCAGTAGACGAGATAAGTAGTTAAAATTAGTCGTACAAGGCATTTCCAGAATCCCCGATTTGCTCTAATGATATCATGTACAGGCAAATGCCTGGATAAGCACTCAGGTGGTATGATAGAGTGTCATCCCGTGAGACGAAGAGATGAAGCACCGCTGATTCGGGCGATCGGACGCCCGATTTTGGTCGGTTTAGCGTTTACGGGCCCGGGCCCAAAAAGGAAATCCTTGTTTAATTAGATTTTTTGAAATAAAATTGTTATAAAGGGAAGAAAACTCTTTTTTTTAAAAAAATTTATTTCTCTACTGTTCGAAGTTCATGAGTTGTTCATAAAACAAATCCCATATGTGTATATGCATGCGCGATTTCTTTATAAAAGTTTGCTTTAGGAAACGTCCGTCCGCCCGTCCATTAGTTTAAGAAACGAACAATGATCCCTAACATATGAGAGAGATTTTTTTTTTGAAATAGACCTGCGTCTAGTGATAAATTTTTTATCTATGAACTTTCATGTAAAAACAAAATTTTATTTTTAATATGTGAGCTTTCACAAAAAATTGAATAAACTCTCGTCTCGAAGGTGAACGCTCGTTCTAGAGAAAAAATTGGTTTTTTTTTTTTTTTTTGAAATAGACATGCGTCTAGTGATAAAAAATTTATCTATGAGCTTTCATGAAAACAAAATTTTATTTTGAATATGCGGAGTTTCACAAAATAGAAAGACTCTCGTTTTATAGACGAATGCTTGTTTAAGCGATTTTTTTTTATTCGCGTGAGTTATTAAACCCGCATCAATTTTTTTGTTTGTTTGAAAATACATGAATTATCTAACTCACATAATTTTATTTTTTTTAAATACGTGAAATAATTAAAAATTTTGGAAAATCAAATTCTGATTTTGAGCAATTGTTGAAAGCAAACAATTATTTGTAATGAAATAATGTTTTCATGAATTTTGGGATTTAATAGTGTATGCATACACAGTAGAAAATCAGTGAATGTTCACACGGTGAAAGTTAGTGTATGTTCACACTGTAGAGTGTTACGTGAGTCATTCACGGTTTTATGAAAAATCAAGTTTTGATTTTTAAAGAATGAGTTTTGCTCATTTTTGCAGGTTTGAAGAAACGAGCAAGTCCTCAAAGTTTTACGTTATAGTCACTACTGCTAGTGAAATTGTAAACAGGTAAGAATTGGGTTGTTACCATTTTTGTTGCGTGTTTGTTATTTGCATATCCCTGACTCCATATTTCTCTCCCAGATAATGGTGACTTCCAGTTGCGACTATTCTTCTGACTCTTCTAGGGAACATTCCAACACTACCAAGCCAAAGATGATTTTTTTTGCAGCAGAGGCGCATGCCAAAGTAGGCCAGTCTTTGAGAAATGCTAGAAAGCTGATACATGGCATGTCTCTTGATCATATGAGAGTCGTCCGTGATAAGTTTTCAAAGAGAAAAGCCGAAGATAAAAAGCTTGCAGCTTATCAGCAAAAACGGCGCCGACTTCAGCAGGTAAGGCTAGCGGTTGAGGATGAAGTTCGACCTCGTGCTGATGGCGTAGCTCCTAATTCAGACGTTAAGGAGGTTAAATTTGCCTGGAAACCTCTTGAGCGCAAGATTAAACCATATGCTCCCAGTATGAGAGCTGAGCGGTTGGCCAAGGCTGACCTCCGAGCCGAATACGAAGAAGATGAATATTTAGACGCAATGCATGATGATCCTGAAGACCAATTGGAAGAAGTTCCCAGTAAAGATTCTGACGATGACTCTGAGGAAGAACTTGAAGAAGATTCCATGGATGATGATCGCGAAGACGATGATGAATCCGATGAATCTGATAATTAGTCTTGCTTGCAATCTTTCTGAGTAGTTGATCATTTTATTTCTTGTTGAAGTAGATGTTATTTTGACCGTTCGAGCAACTTGACTGCATAGATATTGCATCAGGAATTATTTTTTGAATGACAATCCTTAATTATATCTTCTGCTTAATTTTCTTATGCCTTTGATTGAATGAGGTGAACCAATGTCCATGCGTGCAAGAGTTGATCATGATTCTCGGAAGTGTGATTGCACGAGCGATCTAGGAAAGCATGTGATATGCACGGATGATCAATTCCAAGTCATGTTACTGATTGTTGATCACGTCTGGTCATGGTTATGGACTGTCAGTCCCCCAGCATTTTTAAATCTCCTTTTCGTTTTCCCTTCTTCTGGAAAGACCAAGATAGAGGACCCACATAGAAAAACTTGAAGTAAATACCAAGGTGGTCGAAATCAGAGATAAATTGATGAGGGACTTAGTGGAAAGACCTGGTGGACATTGATCGACTGTGGAGGTTATGAATCCCGTCTAAGAATTGCTTCTTGCATGTTGTATGCTCTGAAAGCCGTAGAAACCTCATATGACGTCGGAATTCGGTGCTTGACCCAAAATTTTGAAGATCAGAAACTGAGTTATCATATGAGAAAAGAATTAATTAATTTAGAGTTGTATAGATAAGCCAACGAAGCGTGCACATTTGTAATTTGTAATCCCGTACAAATTTTTCAGATTTCGTAGACTTGACAGTAAAGGCCGTATCTTTCAGCTCTTATGTCCAATTGATGCGCCCTTTTGGTATGTTGTGGTAGAGACATATAAGAAAATCTTTTGTCAAGGAAGAATTGTCCCATTCCTCACCCATTGGTACATTTTTTTAAACCCATGGCATGAAGTATGTTGTATCTCATTTGTAGAGGTGATGAGAACATCTTGTAGAAGACTTTGGCTTGTGCCCGTCCGTCGTGCAAGATTTGGAAAGACTTTCATGTTAACATGTTTTCATGTCTACACATCTTGATACGAATCATTAGTGCTTGGAGAAGTATGATCCATCGAGTAACACTTCCAGACTTAGGATGTAGAGAACGGACAGTTGATGAAGCAGGATGTTGCTCGTAAGACCGTTGTAGATGCTGAGATCACGACTGATTACGCTCTAGAGATCCTTTTTGATGCTGAGACCATGGATGGAGTTCCTCTAGTGATCATTGTTGATGTTGATACCATGGTTGAAGTTGCTCAAGAGACCAAAAAGTTAGAACCATGATTATCGACATAGTCTTTGATCCTCCATCCGATGAGATCTTTACATTAACGAACTAGTTGGTGTGTAAGAAGCAACAGTATGAATGGAAGTGTTGTTCTAACCCGAGTACTTGGAGTTCAACCCGAATTCTCCTGAACAATATGACTTTGCTGTGAAGTGGCTTTGTCGATGTCGTTGCGGCAGATAGCAGCAGCAATCTCCATTCTAGATGTGATCGGTGAAGAGAGGAAGTTCCTCAGTTGTGCAGGGGCTTGTGATGTAGAGTGGTCCCGTTGATGAAGTTTCATGGAATCATACCAGGTTGCAATAACTTGTTATGTGGATAACATTTATTGAAATAGATTTGAATCGATCTTTCCAATAAGATCAAGTCCCAAGTGTATGTTGAAGGAGTTTGTGCCATCCATTGATGAATGATGTTGCATATGCTTCAGAAGTCTTATCATGGGGTAGTTAAGACTTATCGATTGTAGTTCAGTTACACTTTGATTGTGCTGGTGTTGAATCAGTGAGTCAACATCGAGATATTTGTGCTGAAGCTAGAGGCGCCATTATCGAAGGTGTACTCTTTGATTGGGAGTACGGTTTGAAGACTTCTTAGATTCTTGAGCGTTGAAGCCTCACACCCCTTAAGCGTCGAATGTATTAGGCTTGATCGTCTCGGCCCTGAGTATTTTATGTTGATTCAACATTCCTTTCGTTGCGGTAGTGGGATTCAACACTTGTGTAGACATCAGAGCATTCTAATTTTGTGGCGCACATGGACACTCCTGCAAGGCTATGGAGAAATGTCCAAAGTTTTATTTGCCATGCTTGGACATCATCTCAGTAATGAATGTCTCAGTGAGATGCTCGATTCGGAGAGGTGTCAGACTCAACCACTTGGTAAAATATTAATGTCGTGAACCGTGATGTCATCACCATGTAGACACAAGTAGTCCTTCACCAGGCATCTATCTAGCGTGATCTACACTCAGTGAATCAACTTCACCCACAAGTACTCAGCCTTGAACACTTGCATCAAAGTATGCATCTGCCTTCACTCTTTAGGCTTTACGCAACATAAGTCTTTCTTCTTTTCTCTCTATCTCTTTATGCCCCCTTAAGCATATGAGGTTTGTCATGCATTAATATACTTAAAAAACTTCACAAGTGAAAAAGCGGGGGTCTAACAACCATACCCAATATTTCGTTTCGGCAATCTGTATGGACCAACTCCAATATATTTCCAAGAGAATCAACTAGACAGTCAGACTCAATCAAGGAAAATACATCCAAGGGTTATATCCCTGTTTCTCAATGTAATCAACAAATCAAACATATAGAAATCCGCGAGCCTGATTATTATGAGAAAAAACTTAAACGGTACCAAAGACCAATGTTCAAGGGACAATCAATTTATATCAACAACCAAAGGTTGGATTATCTAATTGATTGAACTACGCACAACCTGTGATATTTCAATTATATAGAAAATATAATGCGGAAAAGAAATAACACAGACACCAGAAATTTTGTTAACGAGGAAACCGCAAATGCGGAAAAACCTCGGGACCTAGTCCAGATTTGAACACCACACTGTAAAATGATCCAAAATATATTTTGACTCATTTTTTCGGATACAAACCGTGTACCGCCTCCTTTGTATTTTGTGAAAAACTCGATTTTTATAATGAAACCATCAATTCAAGTTAGAACTAGAGAAATGATATTTTGTTACAAAGCTTACAATCAATGGAACAATATCTTATAAAATGATCCAAAATATATTTTGCCTCATTTTTGCGGATACAAACCGTGTACCGCCGCCTTTGTATTTTGTGAAAAACTCAATTTTGATAATGAGACCATATTTTAAGGTCAGAACGAGAGAAAGGATATTTTGTTGCAGAGCTTACAATCAATAGAACAATATCTTATAAAATGATCAAAAAATATTTTCCTCATTTTTGAGGATACAAACCATGTACCGCCGCCATTGTATTTTGTTAATAACTCGATTTTGAT
>JAJJMB010009231.1:1915811-1937430 GCA_023531105.1 Papaver atlanticum | reverse complement strand
TAAACCTATCTGTCTCACACTGAAAAGTCTATTGAATAGATAAATCGCTCTCCCACAGAAATACCTAGAAGTTTTTGTTCCGTATTTTGATAAATCAAGGTGAACATGAACCAATTGATATACCGGACTTATATTTCCGAAGAACAACCTAGAAATATCAATCACCTCACAATAATCTTAATCGTATGGTAGCGAAACAAGATATTGTGGAATCACAAACGATGAGACGAAGATGTTTGTGTGACTACTAATTTTCCCATAGTCTACATAATGTATACAACTCGGAGGATCGGATACTATGTAGTATTGATACCTCTATTGAACTGATGATGCTATGTTATAAAAGATACTCAAGATCGCAATAATAACGAAGAACACAAATATAATGTAAACGCTACTAAGTTATTATGAGACACAAGAGATTACGTGGTTCGACTTTTGTCTACGTCCACGGGGTAATGAGTGATTGTTTGTATTAAGTTGTGGTGGTTACAAAGATCTTAAATGCTTCCCAAAGTAATAGAGAGAACTCCAGTTAAAGTTACTTAAGTTCTAAACATTAAAGAGGTATAATCTTAAGACTAGATCTTCCTAGATATTGAATGCCCAGTGTTTATTGGTGAAGCTTGGTATTTATAGCCCCTTCTGCTCCAGGTATATCTTTGCTGTCTTTGGATCCATCGTTCCCTGATACACCTTCCGTACAAATGGTACCTTCGTTCACCGCATGCTTTCTCCAGTCGGACTCTGCCACCTCAGCTGACCCACGTTCCTTTGGGAACTTCCCAGCCTCAGTACAGATTGTACCTTCGTTCACCGCTATCCTGTTCCAGTCAGACTCTGCCACCTCAGTTGACCCACGTTCCTTCGGGAACTTCTCATCCTCAGTACAGATTGTACCTTCGTTCACCGCTATCCTTTTCTAGTCAGACTCTGCCACCTCAGCTGACCCACGTTCCTTCGGGAACTTCCCAGCCTTAGTACAGATTGTACCTTCATTCACCGCTATCCTTTGCCAGTCAGACTCTTCCACCTCATCTCTCTCCACGTGCTTTGGTTAAGCGTGTAAATAAGAGATTTGCATTTAATGCTAATTGGATATGTCATCTACCTCTGTCCCTTCGCCAGCTGCCTCTCTCTAGACTAGGTTCTACTTTTCCATCTTAGCCGTCAAGGTATCCCTTCTTTGGATAATATAAAGTAGATCTGCGAAGGTGTCTTCTGCTACTCAGATTGCTCTGTATAGCGAGGGCTACACAGTTATCTTGTACGTGATCACTGAGACCGTGACACGTGCTCCACAGAATATTGATATTCACAGTTTGCCCCTTTTCTTTCATATTCTACCGTTTGGTAGGATTGGAAGAAAAAACTTTCGTAACGCCGTAATTTTTGCACGTACCGGTTGGGTGGTCTTCATGTGTCCCTTTATGCAATAACTTTCCCTTGAATTATTGGCCAGTTGGCCGGTTGGCCGCAGGTATGCTCCTGCCTTTGTTTAGTAGAAAGGATCCTTTCTAATATGATGTTTTGTCTACCAGGGATGGCCCGGTGAAAAAAACTAAGGTTCGAGGGGTCATGCAATACACTGGTAATTATTGGCGTGCCCTTCGTGAGTACTGGTACCGTAGCAAATGTAAGACTACTTTGAAGTCTTACGATCCCTTTACTCCTGGGAGGTCTAAGCAAGAGGATTATACTCTTGCCAACTTAAATGCCACCTACGCTGATGCCATCCATAAAAACAATCTTCTCCCCTGGTGTATTGGTCCACGTCGTATCCATGTTAGTGCCAAGCAGATTAGGGAAGGTAATAGCCTTCGTTTGCTGGAGGAGATTGACAAGACTGGGTTAACTGTCATCCCCTACTCTGCTAAGATTTTCTTGCCGAATTATGATCGTATTCGACCATGATGACCGTTGGGCGCGTACTCCTCTTCGCGTTGTGTGTCCCCGGGCTTATGGTTTTACTACCGCAGATCCCAGCGTTCCTCGTACATCTTCATCGCTGCCTGCTAAGTATGATGGATATCAGCCTTGGGTCTTCAACCCTGCCACTTCTCATGAGGTAATCTTCGTTTGTTGCATAAGTTTTTTGTTTTGTCGCCTTTGCTCAGTACTCTGGTGGTTCCTTTGCAGCCTGCCCCTACTTCTTCTGCTGAGACTGCTCCGAGCTCTACTGGTAACTCCGTAGCTACCAGGACCAGGAAAAGGAAGGCTTCGATTGAAGCAGCTAAGCCAACACCTGCGGAGGTAAGGATTATAACCATACCTTGGTATTCGTAGGTTCCTTAGTATTTTACCCCTGATCCTTGGCTTGTGTATATGTTCTTCTATAGTCTTCCAAGAAGAAAGGCAAGTTGAAGGCTGTGATCGATGTTGAAGAGTCCGATGAGGATCCTAAGGCTGCTGCGGAAGAGAAAGATGATGAAGATATGGAGGACGTTGAGGATACCGCCCTTAGTCCCCACTTAGATGACATTGAGGAAGATTTTTCCAAAGATAGCCCCAACCCCATTCGTGTTGGTTCTGTTGAAGGTGATAACCTTCAAGTTGGTGGCGGCTCTCTATTGGTGAGCTAAGTTGGTACCCCAGCTGTTATTCTTGCTTTGCTATCGAAGGTACCTGCATTTTTTGCTCCAAGTGATCTACAGCCTATTGCTTCGGCTACCACTAGTGCCATGGTGATATCTTCCAAGAGTCTTCCGTCCTCTCCTATTACTTCGCTCCACTCGATTGGTTCGTTTGCGAAGGGCTCTGCTCCTGTGGTGAGGGTCAGTAGCTCAGACTCTCGGCCGAAGAAGAAGGTTGTGATTTCACTTGCCAACTTCTCAAGTTCATCAGTAAGATGAGCATATTTTTCTTCAAGAGATCTAATTTTAGAAGCTTGAACATCAATAATCTCAGCAGCCTTTTTTAAAGTTCTGGTGAGTTCCATCTCAGATTCTGATATAAGTGTTAACTGTCACTTTAGAGGGAATGATATCAGAATCTAATAGCATAAGTTTTCTACCTCGAGAGTCGGAAGAATATGCTAAGGAGTTATCCTTTGAGGTAAGCCCAAGACATTTGGCATAATAAAAAACTTTGAAATACATTTCTATGTGCGTTAGAAAGAGTTCTATCCACAGAAATCAGATTGCTACAAACACAGACTTATGAGGTCTGGAACTTGACGATATATATATATACTAGTGTTACTAATTGCATGTGCAGGATGATGAGAACCTACAAGGCTTATGGTCGGAAGAAAAACTATATTGAAGGGTCTATAACTGCAAAATATGAGGTCGATTAAGGAGCGAGCCATTTGATGGAGTACAATCCTGAGGGTAAGAAAAAGTCTTATAAGTGTCATGGAAAGGTAGCATTGCGCAGTGAGGTTTACAAAGGTCTAGAACTTCCTAGTTCATAAGGAAAACCATACCAATTAACTTCCTTACAACATCAACAAGTTCTTCTTTGGGTATTGAGACATTCAGATGAAAATACTGAATGGGAAGAGTAAGTAGAATCCTTAACTTTGTCTCTGAACAGTTTCTTTATACCACATCCGCCTCTTGACCATATAATCCATATCGTGTGAAGTAACCCTGTCATGTACCATTGTATTTGTCGTTTCACAGGAAATTCAAGGCATATACAGTAATACTCTTAACCGAAGAGAAAGGAGCAAGCGTCAGAATTACATTCCCTGGTTAAGAGATCAACTTCTAGGCACTCCCATGACTGTTTTTCATAGGATCGTATTTGGAGAGCTGAACACATGGTCGCCTCTCCATGTTATCAGGAAATAAGCAACGATTTCATAACTGTCGTCGAGGTATATATATTCTTTACAAATTATCGAACACCAATATTAGCAGATAAAAATTGCATTCTTCTCTGATTGTTGCTTGCAACACCTACTTGAATTATTTATCAACAAGTCAGATTTCCACTTTGTTCCCCCTCCCCCTATGACCAATTCAGAGTTTCGGTAGAAGTTTGTTTTCTTTGTGATTTATACTCTGTATGCACAATTTATTGAAAGTGTATAAGGGTTGGTTACTATTTTATTCATTGGATATGTTCTATTTTAATTATCAGTAGGTGTAACTGGTCGTATTCTCCTCCGACAACTATTTACCTTACGAACTTACAGATATATGTAATGTTTGTGGTCTTAAAGCAAAATATGTATGGTCGATAATTGCTTGACATTAGTATTTGTGTTGCTAACTGCAGGAGAGATCTTCCTGTAGACTTAGCAGAAAGAGCGATCCATGCAATTTTGCTTGCAAGCATTAGGCAAGGTACTAAATTGCGCATCAAAGTTAATTTGTTTTCATCTTTGTATCTGTATTTCTATGCGATCCTTTGTGCTTTCAGTAAGCTCATCAATCCTTCTTACTAATGAGTTATGTTTTACATAATCCGTTAGTTGTGAATGGGTGTAGTGCGTGTTGCAAATTTTTGGTTCCTTCAAACGTGCACTTGTCCGTAAGAGGTCAAGAGTTTTTTGTTTATATCAACATGCACTTGTCTGTTTCTGTTTCCTTCAATTTTTAACAAGCCTTGACCTCTTATGGACTAGTAAGAATCGGTGTAGTTCTTGTATCTTCTGGAGACACAGACACAGTGGTGTTGAAATTGAAGAGGTCTAGAATTTTTTTAGGACATACTATGCTGTTAGGACTTTGTTATTAAACCTCTAACGCCAAACTTATTTTTTCTGCAGTATAATATTCGGATCAGTTGGGGAGCTCATTTCATCTTTTTCTTGGTTTTAGTTTTGTTTTTTTAATGTCTGTAGGTTGGGTTCCAGTGATTGTAATAAAATTAGTTTTTAAGAATGCTCAAGTATAATTATAACTTAGAATGGTGTGAATTCAGTACTTGTGTAAATTATTTTTGGGTTTTTGACCTAACTGTCAACTCGATTAATGTAAATCGAGTTACTGTTGTAATCATATTTCGAATTTGAATTGAATGGTGAAAATTTTGATATCAAATGAGCATCTATTAAAATTCCAGTTTAGTGAATTTCAAATCTTATTCCAGTCAGAAATAAGTTGGATGAATCAAATTTTCTAATTTTAATGATTTTCAAATTTCAGGCCAGTCAGCTGAATAACTAGTCAGACTGGGATTAAAACAAATCATATTTAAAAAAAAAAATCAACCCAGATAAACCACTTCTCAAAACTGGCGATTAAAACTTTAGAAACTATTGTGAATGTCGGTGTTATTTATTGACTGTCAGTAAGAAGTGTTTTTTTAAAGATTTCAACTTCTGTGAGACACAGTCGTTTTGGGAAAAACCACTTCCAGATTCCAACTGATTAACATAGTCATTTTTAGAGATATTACCTCTTGTCTTGGTAGTGGTTTAACTTCCATTTTCCACTAGTGTGTTTGGGTACCCTCGTTTTTTCAGGTTGACTTCCTCATATCAGCGTTATGGTATCGCATGAAGATGGCCAAAGTAATAGGCGAAAAAGAGGGCTTTATTAGTTTTCATCCACTATGTAATATTAGCTGTCATCCATTATGTAAAAAACCTATATAATGGGAAAGAAAACATTGTAAAAAAGTTTAAGATCTTTTCCAGTCTAAGCAATACCTTGGAGAGAAAGTTGTGTGAGTTCTAAAATTAAGGTTTTACACATAGCCTCCATTATATCCTCATCTTCATAATAATACTTTGATTTTATACTTGTTGTATGGTGATTCATTTACATAATATCATAAGGGTGTAGTTGTAGGTTTTCCTGTAGCTGCAATAGAAAAGAAATTTGAGGAAAACGCTTAACATCAATTTCTGTTTTGCATGCACAGTAAAAGTACTACTATACCCTTCCGCAAAAATATCTTGTTGAAGTCTATCCTAGAAGATTATTTACTTTTTTGAACCGGTAGAGCCACTTTGGCGAATGAATTTGTATATCCTCCGTTTCATCACTTCGCATGATTGCAGGATGATACCATTTGAGTGAAGCAACGGGTGGGATCGCATATATATATATACACACACGTACTTTAGCAATCATGTCATTTTGGGTTCCTAGACATACACTTGATCTCCGAGTTTAACGGGTCCTCGGCTTTTGCTTTTCTGGCAGTTGATCAGGATGGAGGCCTTAGCCATATGATTGTGACACACATATGATAGTTGGCATCACGAAGATAAATAATTGATTTTGTGCATATAGGTTTTATTTGGGTACTCCAAATCACTTTCCGAGTATCTTTTCAGGAAATCATGTTGTTGTTTTTTTCTTTTTGAAAACAGAAAAAATCATTCACACTTAACTCAAAGTGTTTGAGTTACAAATATTTTCACCAGTGAAATTTAAATTTAAAACAATAGATTCCCTTGTAATTACATTAGAGTGTTCGACTAAAAGAGATTATCTAATAACAATTGGAACTTGAATCCATGTTTGTTTAGATATGCTAGATGATCTAACCTCTTTTGCAAGCAAATCGGCCGAGGTATTAACCGTCCTATGAATGAACTGATAACCCAAAAAACTTGTAACTTCATCCATCAACCTTTTAAACTCATCTAATAGTCTTTGAACCTGCCAAGAGACCGTAGAGTTCTTCCCATTCAAGTAGTCCATCACATTTTTGTAGTGCCCTTCCAAAGAGAAGTTTGCCAAGGTCTTCTCTCGCGCCCATTTTACAGCTTCAAAAACAGCTATTGATTCTGCCTCTTCAGCCGATCCAGCCAAACCATTTCCTCCTTTTTTTTTCCTTGAAACCCCGTAGCATTTTGGGTAACCACTCCGTATCCAGCATTTGTATCACTGGATATCCAAGCCCCATCCAAATTTATCTTAGTAGTTTCTTCTAAAGGTCTCACCCATTGTGTATTAGGTAAAGGCAACAGAACTCTTGGAATAATCATAGAATCACTCGCACCAACTACAGTCCTACTCCAGAACTGAATATACTGCTGAATTTGGAATTTGAATTGACAAACTTATGCTAGAACTAGTTTTACTGGATAATCCGGAAATCATGTTTTTCATCGTCATTTTCATGTCTCTCTTTTTTGAACATGTGGGTCCCACTTCAAGTGAAAAAACTAAACACGTGGACATCAAATGCACCTGCGACAATGAATCAAAACGATAATCCCTTCGGATTCTCTGGTCATCATTACATCAGTGGGCCCCATTCACTTAGACAACTGCCGTCAAGTTTGCCCCTTACTCTGGGAACTAGGAATAAGGAATGACGAAAATGAACGCGAAAATAATTTAAAAGAATTTGCATAAACAATTTTGATTTTTTTTTAAATTTATGGTTAAAATAATCAGTTTTTAATAAGTATTACCGCACGCCCTAATTAGCAACATAATTGGTTACCAACATGAATAGTGGGTATATGTTGTTATCGATTTTAATTGGTGATCGATGAAAGAAACAGGAAAATGGTTTCTCGACAAGGAAGTAGTATCCCTATCTGGAAACGAATTTTAGAACAAATTAACAATCTCATCCTCAATTTTAAGATTCATGTCTCCTAATCTGTTTTCCGGTTTGCAAATAAAATTAATTAATTAATTAGCATCAATGTTATCCATCTATTTCTTCTCCTGACATAAATGAGCACAAGATGAAGAGGTCACTACAACATTCATAAAGACGGTCATTTTGAGGAAAGATGCCAATTTCATTTGGTAAAAAGGGGTAAACCAACTAGCATCTAAATTCAGAGCGCTTAGATTCAAGTTATTCTTCTTTGCCGGTCAAAATTCAGAGCTTAGTTAGTCCCTCCACGTTTATCCTTTTGCTTGTAGTGATATTTGTAGCTTCATGTTTCTCATCATCGTATGCTTGCAATGATCTCAACCCAAGAAACTTAGCATGGACACTGTAGATACCCGGAAAAATACCCAAAGGAAGTACCCGGTCTCCCCATATCTTAAAGGGGTGCTGCATAACACCCCACCCTCTTTCCATCAACATACACGTGCACAGCCAGGTCACGTGGGGGAAGACTATCTAGAAGAATCTAAAGTACACTTGTACAACTGAAGGGACAGTAGCAAGATAAGGAAAAATAGGAAAGGACACATGTTTGACATTCCCATTCTAGGAAATGTCTTTAAATAGGAGTCTGCTCTCAATTGACAGACTCAGTGGTTATCATTGTGGGAAACTGTGTTCAACTTTCTGGAGCAAGTCTCCATACCTTACTTTATCTATACCTTGTACGTTCTGTACTGTGTACATTTTGGCAACCACAGTGGGAGACTTGGTCATAGAATTAACACATAGTTCATTACATGGACACTAACAGGCACACGCGCCTGACTCAACCCGCGTCTATGGGCCACTGAATGAAGTGGAGAAGATGTTGTTTGACATAGAAGAAAACGATCGTCAGCGCCAGATACTCATGGCAAGACTATCAGCCATTGACCCACCGCCAGGAGATAACCATGGAGATGGGCCAGACTCGCCTCAACCAAACCAAGAAGGCGATTTCGATCAAGATCCTTGACTTCGGACCCCTCAAGGGCGGTCACAAGACAATCAATCTGCAAACCCACAGATGTCTGAAGAGCAAGCTCGAAACGCCTTGTCTGATGGGAGGTTCACAAGGTTACTGGAAGAAAAATATGGTCTCGAGATCCAGGCCAGCGCCTACACCATAACATCGCCCATTCCCACAGAGATTCTAGCTAGACCAATGCCCATTAAGTATAAAAGCCCAAAGTTCAAGCTATTTGAAGGGAGCGGTAATGCAACAGAACATATGCATCATTTCACGATGTCACTCAATGAGTACGCTCAAGATGAAAATGTGTGCATGAGAGAATTTGGGAAAACCCTAACTGGCGACGCGTTTACTTGGTATATCTCCTTGAAGCCGAATAGTATTAGCTCATAGGACGAAATGCGTCAGGCGTTTATGCAAAAGTTTTATTCTAAACCAGTAAAGATCTCAATTTCGGATTTAGGAAACATCAGACTACGAAGCGGAGAGAAGCTCAGGCCTTTCGCAAAGCGCTTTCGAAGTGAAACTCTCAGGTGCCGAACTGAGGTACCAGAAGGAGATCTAGTGGGCATCTGTATATCAGTGTTGGAGCCGGAAACGCGTAGGATGTTTGAAAATGCTCAGATAACCATATTTGCGGATCTTGAAGAAGCGTTTTCCAGGACGGATGCGACTAATGAAGAAATTGAAGCGAACGCGAAAATTTGGTCGCACTCGGTCACTTACGCTAAATAGGATAACTCGGGAGCGCCTAGGAAGCATGAACCTTCAAGTGGCGATAATCGTCGGGGTAAGAAAGAGCGGAACAAGAGGCGCCCGACTTCCCCTGCTCTTACGAGCAAGCAGTTGGGTTGTTAAAAGAGTGGGTCAAGAATGGCGATATCACACTACCTGAGCCTCGAAAAGTTCCCACCGAGGTTGATAAAAGGAACCCACAATACTGTCTTTTCCATAAGAGGGTGGATCATCCTACCAGAGGATGTCAAACTTTCAAGTGGGTGATTTACAATAAGCAACGTAATGAAGAAGTCGATGTTGATGCTGATAATAACATTCAAGATGACCCACTTCCAAACCATGAAGTGGCCACCTTCAACTATGATCCTATGGAAGAGGAAGTCAGTGCGATCAACATAATTGAAGATGAAGAGATATATGTGGTATCCCCCTGGGGCACAACAGAACAAATAGCAGAGACAGTGGCACGTAAGCCCCTATTCGCTAACTTCTTTGACGCTTTGGGTTTTTATGTCTCCCAGAGGCATCTGGCTTCAATATTTCTAACCAGGATCGCAGCAAGAGAGGATGTAAGCGCGTACCTGGACAAGAGGTACCCCCTCCCTACTAATGCCATCACGTTCTCGGAAGAAGACAAGGACGTTAATAAGGATCATAGGCGTCCATTATACCTTACCGTCAAAGTGAGGAAGGATACCTTTAAGAGGGCTTTCATCGACACAGGCGCGTCACTTAACCTAATACCATTACATATCTTGAAGAGTATAGGAAGGAAAGAGTCCGATATCAATAAGTTTCAAACAAAGATTCAAGGTTTTGGTGGTTTGAGCCAACATACCATTGGAACAATTAATTTAGAGGTAAATGTCGGCCCCATCAAGGCGATTGAGCCGTTCCATGTTATGGATGTGAAAACAGCGTATCACATCTTGCTTGGGAGACCCTGGTTACACAAACATGGGGTCGTGTCGTCCACCTATCACCAATGCGTTAAATTCATTCTCAAGGCGAAGCAGAAGAGGGTTCGAGCCACTGAAAACCCTTTCTCTGCTGATGAAGCTTGTTATGCAGAGGCGGATTTCTATAACGCCTTAAGTTAACCTAGTGAAGTTGTGACTCACATCCACTCCATTCCAATCCAATATTGGGAAACAACTTATCAATAAGGGAGCTCAAGTCAGGGACGGAAGAAAGATTGCGTTGAGAAGGACAAGAGGCGCTTTGGAAAGGTGTCTCGCCCCGACGGGCGCCATGTCTATCGATTATAGCAGTTAACATGGGAGCCTTCTACTGAAGAAGTGAATCTCGCGGAGGCGATGAAAACTCTAAAAGTTGATGATGCTCCCGAATTCTAGGAAAGGTTAGATCAAAGAGCACCACCTAAACATGTGGAGGATACGAAAAAAATTAACCTAGGAACTGAGGCTGAGCCCGAGTGGATTGAGATTGGAGCGGCTTTATCAAAATAGGAAAATAACGCATTAGAAGCCCTGTTGAGAGAATACAAGGATTTTTTTCCTAGTCATACGAAGATATGCCTGGTTTAAACCCATCTTTGGTCTTCCATGAATTGAAAGTAAACCCGAGTAGCAAGCCTGTAAGACAACCTCGGCGCCAATTCCACCAGGAGACCGAAGCGCAAATAAAGGAAGAGGTGAAAAAGTTGTTGGACGTAGGATACATAAAACCCATACATTATCCAACATGGTTAGCGAATATAGTGCCAGTGGAGAAGAAAAACGTAAAATCCGCTGTTGTGTGGATTTTCGGGATTTAAACCGCGCTTGTCCCAAAGAAGAATTTCCTCTCCCTAATATAGATATGACTGTGGACGTGACAAGCGGAAATGAAATGTATTCATTCATGGATGGGAAAAGTGGTTATAATCAAGTCAAGATGAAGGAAAGTGACGGGGTGAATACGGCGTTTTCCACACCAATAGGGAATTTCTATTATGTCGTCATTCCCTTCGGACTGAAGAATGCTGGGGCAACGTGCCAACGAGCAATGACATTTATATTCCACGATATGAATCATGAAATTGTTGAGATCTATGTGGATGATATTGTCGTCAAATCAAGGGAGCGGGAAGGCCATATCCAGCATCTTCGGCGAGTTTTTCAACGGTGTCGGAATTTCAATTTAAAAATGAATCCTTCCAAATATGTTTTCGGCGTCACTACTGGAAAATTCCTAGGGTATCAAGTCACTAATAAGGGGATAGAAGTTGATCCTGCCAAGGAGAAGGAAATCCTTTCAATGTCGCCACCCAAAAATAAAGAAGAATTTCAAAAGCTAATAGGGAAAGTTTCGTATGCAAGGCGCTTCATCCCTGGATTAGCGAAAACCCTTAATCATTTCTTCCCAATGCTCAAGAAGAATGGTAAGTTTGCTTGGCAAGCGGCACAGCAAGAGGATTTTGAGTCAATAAAGAAATGGCTCACCCACCCACATATACTACGATCACCTGTCAAAGGTGAACCCCTCTACCTGTACTTGGCAAACACGGAAACCGCCATAGGAGTTTTGGTTGCCCAAGACATGGGAGGGGCTAATCTAATCCCAATCTATTATAAAAGCAAGGTGTTAAAAAATGTAGAGTTAAGATATATTACTGTCGAGAAGGCGTGTTTAAATTTTGATTCTAGCGGCACATAAGCTGCGACATTATTTGCTAAAGCACAAGAACTACATTTTGGCAGCATCTAATCCTATCATTTATCTGACTACAAGGCCAATCCAATCCGGAAGGATGGCGAGATGGTCGATGCAATTACTGGAGTTTGACTTTACGCCAATACGACCTCAAGGCGTCCGAGGACAATCAATTGCAGAATTATTGGCAGCATTTTCAGGGACCGATACCTCAGAGATACACAACGAATTACCCGGATAAATCGCCATGGCGGAGCAAGCCTCACCTAGTGTATGGAAGATGTGTTTTGATGGTTCCTCTTATGGTGACCATGGGGGTGCTGGGATAGTCTTCGAATCGCCGAAAGGAGAGTTAAAATCATACGCTTATAAGCTCGACTACCCGTTACCAATAATGCTGCCGAATATGAAAGTTTTTTCATTGGCATGCAAATGGAGCTGGAGATGGGAATTACAAGCTTAGAAGTAACAGGTGATTCTCGACTCTTGGTAAACCAAATAGAAGGGGAATTTCATGTGAAGGAACCCAACCTGGCAGGTTTACCGGGATAAGGCTCAACGCTTGATGCGGCGTTTTGATCACATCTTGGTTGGACATATGGGTCGATTGTCGAATAGATACGCCAATGCATTGGAAACACTAGTGTCCAAGTTGCAAATGCTAAAAGGTGACCAGGAAGTAATTACTATTATCAGGAATACTTCACCTTTGGCGCTAGAAGAAAAGGTAGCAATGGAGCAACTTGATTGGCGTCAAGTGATCATAGCAGATTTGAAACGACCACCAGAGAAAAGGCAGCTACCATGGAAAACTCTAAGGTCATTCACCATCCTGAACCACGATCTGTACTTCATCACGACAGGTGGTGGGTTGTGTAAATGCCTCGGGCCACTCGAAGGAAAAGAGAAGATGGAAGAAATACATCGCCAAGTATGTGGACACGCTTAATTTTACATCGGCGGATCCAATGCACAGGATTCTACTGGCCATACATGGCAGTACAAGCAAAAGCCCTACAAGATGACTGTGTCGTATGTCAAGGGTCCCCACAAGAAGCTGAAGTTTGCGTCGCTGAAGAAGATGAAGAAGACTGGAGGGAACCTTACATTGCCTATTTAACAAACCGAACACTGCCAAGTGACAAGAAGATGGCGCTCAGGCTAGTCAAGAAATCCAAGCGGTACTTTGTTATCGACAAGAAGCTATTTCGAAGAAGCTTCGGACATCAAACTAACCTGTCTGGACAAAACCGCAGCACTTCGGGTGATAAAATTAACACATGATGGTGAACATCAAGGAAAAGCGAGATTGTTTTCTCAAATCTGAGGCGGGTTACTACTGGCCCACTATGGAGAGCGACACAGCTGAATATGTGCAGAAATGTGAGCAGTGTCAAATCCATGGCAATCTGATCCATGCTCCTCACACCATGTTACACAGCATTGCCACTCCCTGACCCTTCCACACTTGGGGGTTGGGAATCATTGGTCTCATTACACCAAAATCATCCAAGCAACATGAATACATCGTGACGGCGACTGAGTGTTTCACGAGATGGGCAGAGGCCATCCCATTGAAAAGTACCACCGGAGTCACCATAGCCGCTTTTATCAAAGAATATATTATCACGCGTTTTGGGATACCCATGTGCATTGTATCAGATAATGGCTCCCCTTTTGTCAACAATGATGTAAAGGAACTATTGGAATCCTTTCACATTAAGTAGAAGACATCCACTCCATACTATCCAAAAGGTAATGGGCAGGCAGAGGCAACTAACAAAACGCTTCTCCGCATCCTTAGCCGAAATATGTATGACAACAAGAGATTGTGGCATGAAGAGTTACCAATGGAGCTCTGGGCATACCGCATCGCTAAAAGATCCTCCACTGGAACAGCGCCTTATAGCCTAGTATATGGAGAAGACGATATCCTGCCAACAGAGATTGTCGTCGCCTCGGCCCGAGTAATCGCGGAAAGTGGTTTGCAAGTCGAAGATGATAAGAGGTTGCAAGTCCTAGACACAATAGAGGAAAAACGAGACATAGCTGATGCGCATGCCCAAAAGAATCGCGACCGAATGGCAAGAGCTTATAATCGAAAGGTCAAGACAAGGAGTTTTGCGATAGGGGGTCTAGTCCTTGCCATCTCGCCACATGTACCTCGAAATGCTAGCGCTGGTAAATTTTCTCCAAACTGGGAAGGACCGTTTCGTGTCATCGAAGCCGAGAAAGAGTGGTTATTACAAAATCGATCACGCCGATGGGACCCAATCAAAGGGAAGCTTAATGATAAATTTAATGGCAAATGGCTAAAGGCCTTTTACATGTAAGGAATTAAGAATATGAATAAAACGATCTTTATAACAGCCTATCGCTACTATTACATCCTATAAATCCTCTTGCACTCAATTCTCTGAGGCTTGAGTGTCTGAAATCCACTCCGCGCTCTACCAATAGAGCCTTGTGTGGCTAAATTCTCCTTACCCTTGATGAAAAGGGAAGTGTATAAATCCTCTTGCACTCACTCTCTGAGGCTTGGGTGTCTAAAACCTCTTTGCGCTCTACCGATAGAGCCTTGCGTGGCTAAATCCTTCTTACCCTTGATAAAAGGAGGAGTGTATAAATCCTCTTGTACTCATTCTTTAAGACTTGAGTGCCTAAAACCCACTTATGCCCTACTAAGGGACTGTGCGACAAAATCCTCCTTACCCTTAATAAAAAAAGCATTTTTGCTCCCGCATAAATAGCTTTGGCGCCACGACCTTCCCTAAAAAAAAGAAAAAGAAAAGGAAAGCACTTTTGCTCCCGCATAAATGGCTCTGACGCCATGACCTTGCCTTAAGAAGGGCATAAAAAAAAGAAAAAAAAAATAAAAAAGAAAAAAAAAAGGGAGAGCACTTTTGCTCCCGCGTAAATGGCTCTGGCGCCATGACCTTGCCTTAAGAAGGGCAAATATAAAAATAGAAAAAAAAGGGGGGGAGAGAACTTTTGCTCCCGCATAAATGGCTCTGGCGCCATGACCTCGCCTTTAAGAAGGGCACATAAAAAAAAGAAAGGGAGAACACTTTTGCTCCCGCATAAATGGCTCTGGCGCCATGACCTTGCCTTAAGAAGGGCATATATAAGGGGAGAGCACTTTTGCTCCAGCATAAATGGCTCTGGCGCCATGACCTTGCCTTAAGAAGGGCATATATAAAAACTGCCTTAAGAAGGGCATATATAACAAAAAAAAGAAAAGGGGTGAGCATTTTTTCTCGTGCATAAATGGCCCTGGCGCCACGACCTTGCTTTTCGAAGGAAATATATAAAAAAAAGAAAGAAAAGAAGCGAGGGGAGAGCACTTTTCTCCGTATAAACAAATCCAAACGCAAAAGAAACAAAAGGATAGAAACGTAATAATAATATTATAAGCCGAAAAGACAAT
Organism: Papaver atlanticum; assembly: GCA_023531105.1. Taxonomy (NCBI): domain Eukaryota; kingdom Viridiplantae; phylum Streptophyta; class Magnoliopsida; order Ranunculales; family Papaveraceae; genus Papaver; species Papaver atlanticum. Next base: position 1,922,113 of record JAJJMB010009231.1, on the reverse strand, counting down.
ATCACTAAAAAGTTACATCACTAAGAATACTCGCATACATCACTAAAGAGTTACAGCCAACAAGGTTTCGATATCACTAAAGGGTTACATCCAGTACAGTTTGGGAACTCGTAGCCGCCCTCTCCAAAAGATCCATCAAGGTGTGCACACACACACAACCGTCGTAACTATCATCAACCCGATCCATGCATTGACGCCGATACTCGGAAAAGGATGCAGTTACAGGCACAAATTTGTCAATAGCTTCCTTTAGCTTCTTATTAGCGAGATTCTTATAATGCCTGTTCTCCTCCACAAAATAATCAACTATAATGCGTGACGCACCTAGCATAAGCTCAAGGCGTTCAAGACTAGACATCAGCTGATTATGAGACCTCATAGCAGTGATCCAAAAGAAAGAAAAAAAGACAAAAAAAAGGGGGGACATAAAAGCTTACACAGCAAACCCTACTTATAGACTTTCAAAAATAATAATAATAATAATAATATATATACTTCCAAAGTTTAGCCAGCATGGCATGATACTTGGTTAGCTCCTCTTCTACCAAGGTCAAACTCTTAACAGCACCTCCTACCGCTTCATGAGCATGCATCCGGGCGATCCTAGCCTCTCGGAAACGACGCTCCACTTTTCCTAAGGATTCTTGAGAAATGATGCCATTGCACGCCATGTAATAAGTATCCGCACAAACGGACCATTCAGCACGAGCTCTTTTCAACACCTCTACAGAATTTGCTACGTCATTCACACATTCATCCCTAATTTGACCCAGGCGATGGATTTCCTGCCTATAGGTCTCCACACAAGGATCCTGAGGCGCCGTGGGCAACGCCAAAATCCATTCCATAGCAAGCCGATCATGCGACATTCCAACTATTCGATAACAAAACCTTGACTAATGACATATGAGCGCATATATATATACACATGTTGGACACCATTTTCTCTGTCCTAATCCCTATAAACACGTGTCTGATGCTTAAGGTCGTCTAACGCAAGCGATAACGCCGTGTTGACAGCTCCTTGGGAAGCGGACACATCAACTAAATTCAAACCAGATGACACTCTACGTTCTTTTAACAAAGACCGCCTCAGGTTCAAGTCGCAGGGAACAACCCCTCTGGCGCTTTTGACGTTTGAAATTTGAAATTCTACATCCATCAACAAACCAGGTGTGTCTGCATGATCACGCTCGTAATACTGTCATATGAGAGGAAGCACGAGTACGAGACGCCTCAGCAAAGATATCTCCACCAGTAACCGCCCATAATTTGTCATGACGATAATAAGAATTAATAAACGTGTGCTAAACTACTCATATATAGGGAACAAGCACAGAAATAAAATCAATCAAAGGCCTATTTAAAGGTCTCCACCTCAATTAATGCAAAACCATGTTCAGAAAACGAGGAAATGTATCATAACAAGTACAAGGCAAAAGGGTAAAAGCAAAAGAAATCGTTCATTGGTTAGCTAGCCCTGCTAGCTCCGCTTTGGCCTCCTCCAGCAATTGCTCCTTTGTCTCCAATGTCTTTTTGGCCTAAGACAGTCCTTGAACCACCGCAACAGACTCCCGAAGCAAGCGGTCTTGAGTCACCTTGAGTTCATCAATGGTAGCACGAACTTCGGTAATCCTTTCCTCGAGGCCGGCGATAATGCTTGGCAACTGAGCCCGGCGCGAATTCGCTTTAGCTTCCGCCTGTTGCCAGAGAATGTCCAACCAGCCAACGTTGAACTGCATGTGCATAGCGTTGTTTATCACTCGACGCCAACTCTGTAACTGATCGGCAGAAGGCTGATACCAGCTTCCACCATCTCAACCACCGCGTCCAAGATGCTCAGCGTATAAGATAAGATGATATTGGCATCAGGAAAAATCGCGTCAGAACCAATGTGGCCATGCTCTGTGGCAATCTGAGCGTACAACGCCTCGTATCGAGGAGGAACCCAAAAGCCGTATACTGAGACATACTCTTTGACATCCCGAATGGCGCCCTGCTTCACGGCTTTACCATTGATTAGGAATGTCGGCGGGGTAATGCGGTCGCCACCAATAAGAGTCGACTGAGTAGCCTGACGAGAGGGGATTGTAGGGGATGCCCTTGTACCTTGTTTCTTTTAACCCTCTCACTACCCTCTCTGGCGTCAGTACGACCATACTTCGGCATGACTTGTTCCTACACAATAAAACATCCATCATTATCTTTAAAAAAAAAAACGATGACACAATGAAGAAGATGGCATGATAAATACGCCCAACTTACTTGAGCTAATGAAGGAGATTGGGAACCAATGGCGCCCTGGTGATTGGAAGCGGAAACCGAAGAAGAAGAATTCGCGCTAGAAGCACCGTGGTTAGTTGGTTGGCGGCTCCCACTCTCTACAAAAAAAAAAAAAAAAAAAAAAATGAGCAAGAAAAATCAATACTTTAACTCCATTCATCTAACCCTCTATATATAGAGAAAGCCGTTAATTAATGAAAGCAAGGACAAGAGGGAAACGGACACGTGTCAGGACAAATTCAAATACCTGATTGTCCCAGGTGAAGGTCGACCTGCGGACCAGGTGAGACTTCAGAACGAGAAGGAAAGCTCGCACTAGCACTAGCATCATGATGAGGCACCTTGCTTTTAGAAGAACCCCCCTAAGAAAGGTCGCGGCTCTATCCGAGAGAGATTTTCGAGAAGGATAACGAGGAAAGCGTGGAAGAGGCACCACGCCAGAGTCTCTACGCCGCTGTCTTTCAGCAAACCTCGGAGGTAAGTCCTTCACATTAATCCCGAACCACTCATGAGCAAAGTACTTTAATGGACCATGCAGAGGAACATTTTTCTAAGATGAAACTCAGCGTAATGAACAATAAACTAGAGCATAAAAATCTGATAACACTATATATATTAAAAATAATATAGTAATACCTCATCTGCTTGAGGAAGGGAGCTACATAAGTTGCGAACAACATCTTGAATCTTTGAAACGTTTGGGGTTCTTCCCTTGGCCTTACCACGAAGAAGAGGAACATCTGAACGCTTGTTTTTGGCGTTTAAAACAAGACCATGAGAACGCATCACCGCTAAGGGCAATTTGATGCGACCGAGACGGTAAAGTTCCGATGGAACTGGTGGGGAAATCACCATGGCATCCGCCACTAAAGCCTGATGAAGGTTTTCCAGCTCTTTAATCCAGTACATATACCAATTATGAGTAACTTTTAATTCCCAATCAAGTTGAGGAACCTTTAATGGATTAAACGGCGGACGAAAAAAGCGTGGCTTGCTACCTTTGAAAACAAAGCGCATAAAGCTCTTTCTTACCAACTGAGGATTGGCTCAACAAGCTGGACTAAGGAAAGAATTGGTTCCTTGGTCAAATCCCGCCTGACGAGCAATACGATTGAGGTTATAAGACTCGGCATAAAATTCGCCCTTATAGAAACCAGGGAGATACCCCGGAGTCACCGCGGATACGAAGTTACAGGCGTCAACGACAGGAACATCTCGTTGCGTATCCACAAAATCTTCAGGAAAAAGAGAAACAAACCGACATGAGTCTTCTCCGCACTCGCCATCATCATAAGGCCGGAGAGTAAAATGCGTCAAATGATCCAACAAAGGAGCCAGGTGGACTGACTGTTTAGCTATGGTCTTGTCATACAAAGCGGTCCGAGGATAAGAAACTGGGTATCTAGTAACTTGTTCCCTACCATCTTCAGTGGTGACGACTTGCTTTCCCTCAAGTTCTAACTCATGCACTTCAGACCTATAATTACGATAATGCTCCCAAGCCCACATTTGCATGAAGTTGGCTGGAAGATAAGTTTCGACCGTAAAGGAGGCGTCGTTCGCCTTATGGATATCACTCACTAACAAGTCCAGATGATGATACAAACCGCCAAAGAACATGGGCGCCAAAGGAAAGGATATCCCGCGAGACATGAGCACTGTCATGAGCATAGATTCATCTCTAATTGCATCTCTTGGAGAATGCTCGAAGACTTCATGAGATAGCCAGTAGGAAAGGAAATCTGCCAACTCATGGCGGTCTGTAGAACCAGAAGACGGAGTTGGCGGCTCCTAGATGGAGTCCCCCACCAGGCGAGGCGCCCACATCTTAACCCACATGCTCAGGGTGGCGCGTCTGGCAGGTTCTTGAGAAACCTTGGTAGCGGCGTCAGCAGTTTCCTCAGCAGAAAGTGGCTTCTTTCCTTTGCCAGAGGTTGTTCCCTTGGCGCCCTTTTTTCGAGATGATTTGACGGGAGCACGGGTCGCAGACGAGTAACCTACCCCAGCAGTCCGCTTCTTCGAGTCTGCACGCGCTTGCTTTAAAGAGCGTAACAAAGAATCATCATCCGCGGACAATACACCGCCATTGAGCACTTCTTGAAAATCATGACTACCATGCAACAGAATCCCTGTTAGAGCTACGACATCTTCCAGAGTGAGGGTCGCTTCTCCCCAAGCAAAAATCAAGTATGGACCAAGGGAATCCATCTTAAAACCAAACGGAGCAAATCCTTGTTGTTTCTAGTAAGGCGTCGATATCGAGATGAGGAAAGCGCCTCCATCAGGTTTAATTTAATAATCGTTTCTCGACAATAAGTAATCGAAAAAATATACTCTACCCATGGGCGCCACTCCGGGAAGGAGTTGGCTCGGGATAAGAACGATACGATAGAAAGTGTAAATTCGCCACAGGAAAGCCGAAGATGAGAGTTGGCAGTGGGCGGAAGCAAAGTCGGCGCCTCGATCTCCTCCGCTAAAAGCCAGTCACTGACTCTCTCACTCACTACAGGAGGGTTAAAACTAGTTGGCCTACGAACTTGCTGATAAAAGTCATCATCCAAAAGAGAAGCAGAACCGCTGGGCTCTGATGCTCTCTGTTTAACCGTGCCGGCGCTTTTTTTAGCAAAAATTGCGCCCCAATCTTTCCCCTTCCCAGGAGGAAAGACGCGCTCCTCTTCTAACAAGATTGGGATTGTGAAAGGCGCCTCCTCATCTGTTGACGCCTCGGAGCCAGAAGAACTCTCATCCACCGAGCTCTCGCGACCACTCATATGGAAATATTGAAAAGAATGACGCCGGTATGGATTTTGGAGGAAAAAAAGAAGAGAAAGAGAGAATTCTAAAAGAATAAAGATCGATATTTTGAGATAATGACGTATGAGCATCTGTTTATATAGGGCCAAGGTATCTTGAAAAGGCGTAACTAGTAGTAACTGAAACGACTTACCAAGAAGGAAGATGAAAGGACGCACACTTAAAAGCAAAGACAAGCAGTTATCCCAGTTTGGGAACCGTCTTAATTCCCACCCTCTCCCACTCTCTAATCCAGGAGGGTGACACGTGTAAAGCATACGTGAAGGCTTTGAAGGCCTACACAAGGGGACTTGCAGTAAAAATGCAAGTCAATGTCGCTTGAGTATATGAAACAAGGGGACTTGCGAGGAAAGCGCAAGTCTTAATGAAGAGCAACAAGTGCTTCTACCCAACTAGGGGACTTACGATAACACGCAAGACTGAGCAAGAAACAATGAGCATCATCGCCCGACCAGGGGACTTGCAACAAGCATGCAAGTCAATGTCGCTCGAATATATATGGGACAAGGGGACTTGCGAGGAAAGCACAAATCTCGATCAAGAACAACAAGCGCTTCTACCCAACTAGGGGGCCTCCAAGAACATGTAATCCTGAGTAAGAAACAATGAGCATTATCGCCCGACCTAGGGACTTGCAATGAGCACGCAAGTCAATGTCACTCGAATATATGAACAAGGGGACTTGCGAAGAAAGCGCAAGTCCCAGACGAGATGATCAAAGAGAGCTAGGACACCAACGGCGTCAGAGGGAGATGATAGACTGTTGAGAAGGCTGACGCCTTGCCCAAACAGCCAGGGGACTTAATGTAGATACCCGGAAAAATACCCAAAGGAAGTACCCGGTCTCCCTATATCCTAAAACGGGGGTGCTGCATAACACTCCACCCTCTTTCCATCAGCAAACACGTGCACAGCCAGGTCACGTGGGTGAAGACTATCTAGAAGAATCTAAAGTACACTTGTATAACTGAAGGGACGGTAGCAAGATAAGGAAAGATAGGAAAGGACGCATGTTTGACATTCCCATTCTAGGAAATGTCAATAAATAGGAGTTTGCTCTCAATTGACAGACTCAATGGTTATCATTGTGGGAAACTGTGTTCTACTTTTTGGAGAAAGTCTCCATACCTTACTTTATTTGTACCATGTACGTTCTGTACTGTGTACAGACATACGACCCTATTATTGATGTTTTAGAATAATTA
>JAJJMB010009231.1:1873929-1915411 GCA_023531105.1 Papaver atlanticum | reverse complement strand
AAAAAAAAAAAAAAAAAATTGCTTCGGATAATGAGTTAGGATTCATAGAAGAGTTATATATATTAAGAGGCAGAGAGTTGGAAATAGAGTGAGTAGTAGTTTTGATAGTAACTAAATAAAGAGTTCGAAAGAAGAAGGAGAAAGTTCCCATGATCATCATGAAGTGTTAGTTAATTAATGGTGTTCATGATCATAAAGATGATGGATTAATTGATAAGAGGATGTTGTTGATGGAAGTTTTCCATATAGATAAGGTATCATATCTAATCGATTAAAATACGTTTTTATTAATGATTTGGGTAGCTCTTAGATATTGATTATACATTAGAATCAATTATGTGTTTGCATGAAATCATGATTTTATGTGCATGGTATTTTGTTAACTGGCCTATATGTAGAGACTTTATTAGGTACCTTCGAGTGAGATTTAGACATATATATATATAGATTATATTGTAGTACACCGGGTGGGGATTATGTACATATAAATTTTGTTCCGTTTGGATGAGTAACGAGTAAGATATAGATGCGGAAAACTAGTCGACGCTGCAAAACTCAGGTGTATTCAGTCACGCATATCAATAAGTTTAGTAATTTCTAGATAGGTTAGAGTGAGAACTGGAAAATATTCAGTAGGAAATATTGTAAAGGGTGATCCCGTGATTCTAAAGAGCCATCTATTGTTTTATTTGGATTAATAGGCTATAATATAGAGACCCTAGAATTTGACCCCGTGAGTTGTTTTCAGGAAAAGAGTTGGAATAACTTTTGAGTTTTTGTTGAAGAAGATGACTGAGTCAGACGGCTGACTCAGTCTGAGTCAGACTAATAGGGTCATGGACCGGGTCAGGCCCAATGGGCTTGGGCTTAGGGCTAGAAACATTAATTTGATTTTTTGGACCACTTATGGTCCGAATTAGCTTTCGGCTCCTTCTGCAAAGTTGTAGGTTTTTTCGAGGGATTTCCGATGATACCCAATTTGACCATATTTGGATAAGTAAATATTATTTTATCCCAAAATTACTTATTACTAAGTTATGGAACCATTAATAAAACTAGAACCATTAGTTATTTCACTTAGCCTGTAACTGGAGACTTGTATGATATTATTTCATGAACCTTGTATGAGCCTATTGAATAAATTTTTAGAGTGCTTGTGTGGTTAACAGTTAGTCTTTATTAATAATGATCGATTCAATGATGAACCAGTGGATCGTGGTAGGCGTGGCTTATCATCAATTCAGGTGGGAACTTTGTAACCTTCTTGTAATCATTGAGCTTTCTTTTTATTTGCGAGCATGATGTGTATTTACCTCTTGTGAGCATAATTGTATGTAATTGAATGTGTATGTTGTGTAATATGCGTTGTTGGATTGTCCAAATGTTTTATGTACTTTTATGTTAATTAGGAGTTGGGTAGACTCCAATATTATTGTTATAGGGGATCGGGCTCCCAATAGTATCGTTTACACTTTCTTGTGAGGATCCATTCATTTGCATATTATGCTTAATTGCAAAGCCTTCGGGACTTATGACGGTAGTTCTTGAATCACGGCCTGGGAAACCGTGTGGATGGATGCTATTATTTGAGTCTAGAGTTATTTTATCGTCGTCTTCTCCAATGAGTTTGGCGATGGTCAAAATGACACATTTTTGGTTTGTTCTAACATCACTTTTATAGATCATCCGGTGGTGTTCTCTCACGGATATTGTTACTTTAGTCATAATATTAGAGAAAGTGGAGTTAGAATGACATTTCTTTCATGAATGTTATATTTCGATGTTTGTTGATTGCTGAGTGATTAATGTGATGTGTGTTTGCGTGATTTCCCCGCGAGGAGTGTCTGTGGTCACCCCACAGCTTCTTGCTAAGTCAAATAGCAAGGGAAGTGTAATATTATATAGCACAGGAAGTGCAATATAGCTATTCAGCACGGGAAGTGTAAATATTATTACTTTTATTTTATATGGTAAATTTATGTCCAACACAGATGATGCAATATTATAAATTAAGGTATCTGGGGAAATTACTCTTACTTTGGTGTGAATACTATTATGGAGTCTAGGAATGTTGAGTTTTTGAACATGTTAATTTTGAAACCTGTCTCTCTTTAGATATGTGTTGTAGATCCCCTAGATGTATTTTCAACTAGTCAGAATTTACCTTCAAAGGAAGATGAAGTAGAAATGATCCAAGGAGAAGGAAAAGGATTAGAACTGAGACTTCTTATGGACATGGCTTCATAATATGCCTAGCTTAGTCTGAGCTCCAGACTCGTAAAGAAGCAATTACATTTACTAAAACCCCATTCTGGTTAGAAGCTTCATTTAGTGAAATGGACTCAGTCCGTCAGAACCAGACTTGGGAGCTTGCTAGTTTACCTCTAGGGAGTAAGACCATAGGATGTAAATGACTCTTTAAGAGGAAACGTAAGGTAGATGGACCTGTGAAAAAATATAAGGCTAGGTTGGTAGCTAAAGGCTATAAACTAAAAGAAGGAGTAGATCTCGTTGATTCTTATTCATCTGTGACGAGAATTACTTCCGTTGAGATGCTAATTTTTATTGCTGCCATAAACAACTTAGAGATACATCAGATGGATGTTAAGACAGCTTTTCTAAAACCGTGAATTTGATAAAGAAATTTACGTAGATCAAATTGAGGGTTTTGTAGTAAAAGGTTGTGAAGACAAAGTTTGTAAGTTGAACAAATATTTGTATGGTTTTCTAATAAGAACATAAACAATGACATGGAAAATTCGATCATGTGATAATGAGTAGTGGATTTAAGTTAATGAATCTAACAAGTATATTTACAAGTAACTTGTTAAGGATGCTTGTGTGATTGCATGCTTGTATGTTGATGATATGCTTATACTTCATACAAACATAGATGTAATTAATTCCACTAAAAGCATGCGTGTAATGAGAACGTTGAATTGAAAGACTTAGGCCCTGTTGATGTAATCTTAAGGATGAAGATTAGAAGCTAATCTAACATTTATAGTCTTAGTTTTTCTCATTATATTGAATTTGTGCTTAAGAGATACAATCAGTATGATTCTAAACCTGCTCGTACTCCGTACGATTCTTCTTGTAAACTCAAGAAAAATAAGGGTAATGGAGTATCTTAAATTGAATACTCAAGATTTATAGAATGTTTGATGAATTTAATGAACTGTAAGAGTCCAGACATTACCTATATTGTGAGTAAGTTAAGTAGATATACTTGTAGTCCAGAGCAAGAGCATATGGATGCACTTAGTAGAGTATTACGGTACCTAATATATTCTATTACCTTTTGTTTGATTTATGAAAGGTATCTTGCTCTTGTTGTCCTTGAGGAACTTTGTGATGCAAACTGGATAGTTGACTCAGATGAGTCTAAGTCTACGAGTGGATATGTTTTCACTCTAGAAGGAGGGTTTATTTTTTGGAAGATTTCCAAACAGACATATATTGCTCGATTCATTATGGAATCTGAGAGTATTGCGTTAGATAAAGCACGAGAGGGGGCCAAGTGCCTAAGATGCCTTTAGAAGACATTTTTCTCTGGCATAGGCATGTGCCAACTATATCTATACATTGTGTGATCCAAGATGTAAATAGCTAAATATAAAAACAACTAATCTCAATAGGCGTTATTTCCATTGATTGGATAAAGTCCAAGGAGAATACCGCAGACCCTTTGACAAAAGGTTTGTCTAAAGAGATAGTTAGTGTTGCATCGAGGGGGATGGGACTGAAGCTCATTAAATAAAATCGCCATGAAGGATACTCAACCTTACTTACTGGAGATCCCAAGATCAAGGTCTCGAATGAGACAACTAATTTGTGGTGATTAAAAGTATGCATTATCAGGAGAATTACATTCTCTGTCCCCCCCTATGGTGCTTTGTTGTGATAGTGTGACTGCATGTGAAGGATGAATTTTAAGAAGTCTTAATGAGTTCTATAGTTTCAATTTAAGATTGAAGTGGGGTGTAAAAGTAACACTCTTTATGGAAACTCGCCTATCTGAATGAGGAAGTGGGGCCGCTTCTTATGAGAATATGGCTTTGATTCTCTAGAGCATTCTGAGAAACAGGATATGTCCAGGGCCAAATTGGACAAAACGTCACGAGCTTGGTAGCAACCTTAGAGATATCATCCGTGGTTGTTATCGCGAATTACATCAAACGCTAGCAGTTCAAGACATCGCGTTCACTGTCTCTAGCAAGTAGTTCCGGTAATATCTCACTAAGCAAAGGTTTAAGACCTCATGGACACCTCTGCCTAAAATGATATTTCTTGCGTTTTTATGTGATTTTTGTTTTGATGGTTTTTGTATTAATGGAACTTAGGACCTAAGGGTCACCAAGGGTTCACTAGTTCATGCTTTTTTACTTTGGTGAAAGAAACATTTAGTCTCAGCTCTCTACACTATGATGATTGTTTCCAATCCATAGTATGACCCTGGGGTCAACACACTTTTGTGTAAGGGAGAGGACGTTGGAATGGCTAGTATGACTTCTACATGCACAGTCCGTCTGTCTGTTTAGACAGTTCGGGTTGTGGGATTGGGGTGTTGATTTACCAAGATCTATATGTGTTTTTTCATGTTTTATTGAGTTTTCATTCAAGTGGGTGATTGTTAGAAAACAATTAATAAAAAGTGATTTTTAAATCGTTTTGTTAAATCAATCACTTCCATTGCAAAGGAGCTAAGTAGCAATAACTTTTGCTTATTTGATTTTTCCTTGTTTTTGATTATTGCACCCAACATATATTACACATCAAAAGGTTACATTCCTTCCACCAATGAGTACAAGGTTGTTAGGATATATAACACTACAAATGTTAGAACTATCAGGGTATACACTGAGAGTAACAGTGGATGGAGAAATGTGGGAACCACAGACAATATTATGCCGTTTTTTAGAGAATCTGCTGGTCCGTTTGCAAATGGAGCTCTTCATTGGGCGGATGAAGATGGAGCTATTATTTCCTTCAATTTAACTGCGGAAAAAAATTAGGAAACTTCCATCACCACCTTTATTCACACCAACTGATTTTATATATTTTCCTATTTCATTAGGGGTTTTAGGCGATTTTCTAAGTGCTACTTGTTGTCGCTATTCCCTTTGTGGTGAAATATGGTTGTTGAAAAACAATAAAGATAATTATAATAACTTGAGCTGGAGTAAAGAGTTTAGTTTCGACATTCGCATATTACGGAATTCACCACCATTTGGGTTTACAATGAGTGGTAGGCTTCTATGCTATGAGAATAACAAGATTTATGGTTACGATCCAGAGGCATCATCTGCCAAAATGATCCAGAGGTATCATCTGCCAAAATAGATGTGAATTTTTGCAAGTCTATTACGGATGCAATCCCTCAAAAGAATACATTAATTTCACTAAATATATTAGGAGAAAAAGATGCAAAAATAATGGAATCTGGTGAAAGAGCAAGTTCAAATGAGGAGACAGAAAACAGTGATTAACTGAAGATGCGACAAAACAAAGTAGGAGATCTTTAGGTAAGTGTAATGATAATAAACCTTTATTGAAATTTTAAGCATTTTGAGATTAGATAACAAGGGATTATTCCTGTATCTAATGAATTGACAATATGTGGTGACATTATATCATGTATGAATTGTTCTTGCTGTGTTTACTGCAAATTTTGTGATTTACTATTGTCAGACTTAATGAGAGTGCAATGCAAACTTTAGTAAACTTATTATCCTTCGATAAGAAATTTGAAACGTAGTCTGAGATGTATACGCAGAAGTAAGAAACCTAGTCTGAGATGTATCGTGGGATTGAGAGCTTTCCAGTGGTCTTATACTCCTATCCTGTTAGGGAATCTGTTTGTTTCTTAGTTCTCTGTGATAAGCACGTAAGTGCTACATTTTATACCCATATTTATATTAGTTAGGACTCGATATTTGTCTAATGACACTATTTTAGTGCTTTTATAGAAAGTACGAGCGAATTCTAATCATCCGGAGAATAAAGGCCTAAATTGCAGCTTAAATGGCATTTGGGACAACAATGAGCAAAGTCGTTCAAAGCATCAAGAGAATCCAGCTTAATTGTCATGCCAACAGCTCATGTGCCGCACTGTCTCGTCATTTCATGGCCAGAGACATTGATTCAATTAAACAAAGGGGAGTTTTTATGTCTTAATAATGTGATTCCACTAGTGGATAACAACAAGTGATGCTGCTGTGAACTTTTGTTCACATACCAAAATGAAAATAAAGAGTGAGACGTGGCACCACATATTATTCCACACTTTTCTATGAGCAGTAATGAAGTCATCAGAGCCTGGCTTATTTTCTTCTTTGTAAGAAAAACGAAATTCTCGTTTATTATTCGAGCAGCAGAGGTATTTGTGGGTTAGCAGTTAGAGATGAGAAATGAACAAGAAGAGAGTCTCGAGAATCAGAAGAGTAATTGTTCCGGCAAAGCTAGGTTTGATGTTGATTTATGTCTTAGCCGCTGCAAATGCTAGTCGGACAACAACAACAATGGGAGTTTGGCATGAACTGGATTTTGGGAATTTATGGATTGAGAACAGATTCCATGGGTTTCTTGGCAGTTAATGCGCAACAGATCTGAGGGTACGTGGAGTATGGTGCTGTAATATAATGGGTTGCATCCATTGGTGTTGTTGCCGGAAAAAGTATGCATTGTGACCTGCTGGTGCTAAGATGTTTGCTATCGGAGTTGGTTGGAACTAAGATGCTCAAGAGATTTAGTTGGATGCTCTTAATACTTGTGATACTGGTGATGCTGGGGTTGAGATGGGATGTAACACAGAAAATGGAGGTTTCAGCAGTGCAAGACTGCACTGTGAACTTGGAGATGCAGTGAGTTGAAATCCTATTGGATGGATTCAGCTGAAACGTTTGTGCCGCGACTAGAGTTAGAAGAAATATGTGGTTGTTGATGTTACTTGGAGAAGATATGGTGGATTGGCCTCGGAAAAGCTCATCTACTGTAAGAAATGGGTAATGGAGCTACAGACTAATTGTTGAGTTGGCTGGACTTCCATTAAGAGAAGATAGACGGGATTTGTGTAGCTCTCAACAACAACATCAACAAACTACATTTTATTGCATGGGATTGAGTTTGATTTGCAGCTTTCATGATTAGCTGTGGCCGAATTGTAGACAGATTGAAGATGGAACCAGGCTTGGCTTCTAACTGGCGATGCTATATAGGATTTGGTGGTTAGATGGACAGAGATTAATCCATATAGTTCTGCGATTAATGGAGGGTTAAATTCTTATATGTGTTTCTGTTTGAGAAAACTGGTGCTGTAGTCGAGGACTAGAAGAAATTGAGCAGGTGTTGTTTGAGAGTGAATCTAATTGTGAATGGAGGTGGATTGAAGCTTAGGATCAGCTGCAGTGGATGAATGGTGGTGCTGTATGTGTCTGCTGGGGCTATGGCCTGCAATTGGGTTACGTTGGAGGTTCGCAGTGGATAGAATGAATAGCAGCGAAGATGGAAGATTGTTAATCACTAAGATGGACAGGGAAGCTGGTGTTGTGGCTGAGTGTAGGAAGAACTGGAGTTGACTGAACTCTGATGAACAGAAGTTGCTGGGTACCGGTGGTCGAAGAATAGTTGGCTGAGCTGGTTGCACTCGGTAAAGTACCTGATTGGTTAAGGACCTGAATTTGGAAGGTGTTATCGGACTGGGCCTGACAACTGCTAGGTTTTGATTGTTGGTCTCATTTTGATTCTGGCAGTAGTATAAATAAAAAGCTACGCAGACTTGAAAGGGGAGGCCGGTTTTTGGGAGTTCTTGGTTACGGAGAAAAAAAGAGGAGGTCACCGCCGGTGTTACTGTGAGGGCTTGGAGCAAAAAACAAGGGAAAGGAGAAGAGGCGATTCGATTGTGGTGACGCACAGTCAATTGGTTTATTTTTATTTCTCTATTAATTTATTTTCATGGGTTTTAAGAAACCTAAAATTATGTCTTGCTAGATTTTTATGACTAGGGTTTATGTTGAAACCACTTAGAGTGTTAGGTCAATTAAATTGAATTATTTGACAAAGACTATTATGAATTGAATAAGATTAATCTTTGAATGTTGTTTATTGATTGATTGAAAATTAGTTCTCACTTCACTGGTTCTGTACGATACAGTAACTTTTGAGCTTAATCAATAGGATTTAAAATATATTTGTCTACGTATTTGATATTTCATGCTTGGGTTAAATCCTTTTATGCGGTATGCTTAGAATATCCAGGTATTATTTGAGAACCTAATATTTAGTTTCGTATTATATTCTCACTAACGCAATTTGATGGTGCATGCTTTGGTTTAGTCTTTTGATTTGCCATGCTTAGGGTGTCCCAGTGATATTTGCAATTCTAATAAATATAATAGGTGATGTCGATAGAACGAACAATAATAAATAATTCATGAATTATGTTTCATTTCAGTAATTGAATAGAAATAGTGGTGGATACTATAAACCCTGGATACCAACTTTCCCATTTATTTTATTTTATTAGTTTAATTTTATTATTTCGTTTTACATTTCTCTTTCTAAAATCTTAAAAATCATTTCTGGTTAGTTTATTAGAGATATTGATTACAATATTTCCACCGCTCCTTGTGGGTTCGACCCGTACTTACCTCTTTCTACTAGTTAGACACCGTGCGATGCGGTTATCACATATAGGCTATCTCGAAAGCCTATCACTCTGCTTATATTTGTTTAATGTTGTCATTTCACGATTTATTGTGTGGTTTTCGGGTTTGCGTGTTACCTCATAGCATGATACTAGTAGAATTCTTGAGCTCAAGGTTAACTCTGTCGGTACTTCTGTTTTTGTGGAGAGCCTAGTATCGCTTAACTCAGAAACTTATGTGGGGCGCAAAGAGAAAAAAGACTCAGAAGATGTGGTTGGTCTTGGTAACAACAAATCTTTGAAGAGGAGGACTATTATGTACTCGAAATATATGTCTACTTTCTATAATTTTGCTAGGCTGGTTAGTGATTTTTGGGCAAGAATGTGTAGAGCACTCAGACTAGAGCTTTGAAATATGAATATTCAATCTCTTTTCTTTGAGACACGGTAACTTATTACTGAAACTGGCTCTTACATTTTTTTTTTAGAAAAGTTGTAGGAAATCCTACAACCTACATCCTTATGATTCTATCAAGAACAAACTAAGACATGATAAGAAATCTCTAAAATGCTTTTATTAAAATATAGAGCAAAACACAAATGATTATTGGGGAAACCCTACCTTGGAGAACACAACAACTTTCTCTCTCCTAAGTTTCTCACTACAGCTCTCAGAAAACAGATCTCTCTTTCTACCATAGCTTATTATCCCTTTTATAGGGGTTACATAGTGGAAGATAGCTAATAAACCCATTATTTTCGGAATGTAGAGGGCGATTCAATCGCCCTTATTAGTAGTCTTGGCGTTAATACCGTGCTGATCTTCACATGTTTGATGTGACTCGGTGACGTCATTGCATTTGTCAGCAGAGATATGTTGGACGCGTCATATTCGCCTACTATCAAAATGGTCATCATCGCGCTCTTATTGGTTGTGAGATATTTTTCTCCCACATTTTGCCTCTTCTCGTATTGTTCTTTCAAAAAAAAAAGGGGGATAAGTGAAATTTTATCACACACAGATGAGCAAATTGGTCACTTGTGTTAGTTGCCCCTTAGCGAGTTTTGAAACAATAAAATCTAGAAAGCGTCTCACGTGATCCCTGTCTTATTAATGTTTTTCCTAGGTTTACACTTTTCCCACCAAATTTACAGAGACAGAGGGAGAAGAGAATGGGAGCTCCAAAGCAGAAATGGACAGCAGAAGAAGTAGAAGCACTCATAGCTGGTATCAACAAACACGGAACTGGAAAATGGAAAAACATACAAAAAGATCCTGAATACGCTCATATCCTTGCTGCTCGTTCCAACATTGATCTAAAGGTATTTCTTTAATTTTAATTTTAATTTTAATTTTGTTGAGGGGTTTCGTTTTTCTGTACTTGTTACAGTCTGGGTTCTTCTCATTTTTGTTATTAAATTGAGTTGAGAGATTGAATTTTGGTTAGGAACATTCTAATTACAAACCCTAGCTAAGAAATTGTGTTCAAAATTAGGTAAGCGTTTAAATACTAAAAGCCGGGAAAAACTGACTTATTGTAGTTTTCGCTAACCCTAGCTGAGAAATTGTGTTCTATTTAGGTAATCTTTAATGGTTAGTTTTCTTGATTCTGTTAATGTTATGGTTTGGACAGGATAAATGGAGGAATATGAGTGTAAGTACAACTGGGGAGGGATCTAGGCCAAAAGGTGTTAAGTCATCAACAACCACACCAAAGACTCCAGTATCCATCTATCAATCTCCTCTCCCAAACCACTACTGAGGATGCAAAAGATAAAGTTTTGGATCCTACAAAAAACACACCAGATGGGAAGCCGCCTCCACCTCGGTAGGTGTTGACTCATTCGTTAACTTTCAAATGTGTACATTGGCATTTTGGTTTTTGTTTGTAGATTTGATATGATTTGAGTATATGTGATCTTATTAATCAGCTACAAGTTAGAACCTTATATATTCATAATTTATTGTATAAGAATTTGGTAATCGGTCTCTGCTGCTATGTTATATATGAATTCCAGGTTGCGCCAATGATTCCCAAAAGTCGTATCAAAATTTTATTGGTTTATTATAAGTTTTTCCCTTGAAATTTGTTAGAAGGTTTCTTGCTTGTCACGATGTTTTGTGCATGTGAAGTGGAGAAACACTCGAAGAGATATCTAAGGAGTTTACTCTCCATATGATGAGAGGCCAACTTGGAAGTTTGTTAGCAAAGTGGGACTAAATTGTGTGTGAGAGAGAGAGAGAGGTGTAGAAAGAGAATTTTTGGAATTACCTTGAATTTGTTTTCTCTAAAGCACTATTGATTCCTATAGCTTTACACTTAGAATTACATGTACGCCATATCGGCCATTTTCGAAAACACCGCCTCGGATACCTATACAGTATCTTCGGAAATTAGCCATAATTTGGTATTTCTGTGTTTGAGAAATGGAGCATAATTTGCTTATAACAAAACCATGAGAAACTCGTGTAAAATCTTGGAAGATGCATGATGGATGCCTTGGAAGCTTTTCCTATGGTTTTTACTTCGTTTGATCTGTATGAGCCTTCAACTTACATGAGGCATCAAAGTGTAATACTGTAATGAAACTATATGAACTGTAGTAATGTTACTGCTTTCATTTTATATTTCTATCTGTTTTTGCTCTTTGAAAGAACGCGTTTTGCTGTCCGTGCGTGCTTCTAGTAGATTAGTACAAAAACATGTTGAAACATTTAGAATAGGATACACATTAATCATTAAGATGGGCGCTTTTACTCATATTTCTTAAAAACAGAAATAAAGAATGTTTGCTTGAAACATATTTCAGCAAAGGCATGAAGTGCCATCTAACTTTAGAAGATTGTTAAGTTCAAAGTTGAGAAGGCTTGTGGTGCAGGACAAACTTGAAAAGGTGAAGCTCCTTTCACATGAAACTAAGGTTGGTTCCTTTTGAGTATTTGAATATGCCTTTTGTGTATCTTGCATGTTTAAAACTGTTACGTCCCTGTAGAGTCAGAAATATGAAGTGAGCATCTGGCCA
This sequence comes from Papaver atlanticum, assembly GCA_023531105.1. Classification (NCBI taxonomy): domain Eukaryota; kingdom Viridiplantae; phylum Streptophyta; class Magnoliopsida; order Ranunculales; family Papaveraceae; genus Papaver; species Papaver atlanticum. Next base: position 1,903,743 of record JAJJMB010009231.1, on the reverse strand, counting down.
AAAAATAAAAAAGGAGTTGAATTCATGAGTCAGAGACTCAGAGACATGACTAAGTTCATCAAAACCTTGTTTTCTAGAAATGTCCAATCCGTAGTGGACATAGCATCATAATATTAAGACGTTCTAGCAGATATCATTCTTAATCTTACCTCGCCAAATAGTGGAGATAGCATCTCTCTTCTCTCTTTTCTAGCTACAGTTCCATTTTGATTCTTCGTGTATGCGTTAGGGATTCACTTGCACCCGTCCTCATAGTTCATAGTTTAAGCAAAGATTTCAATTGTTTACTTCTTTTTCTTGGGAGTATTATTGAAGTAAAAGACCCAAATTTAATGACAGGAATAGAAGGTTAACCTGGGCTTATTTTCTAATCTGATCTTTCTTCCTTTGTGGTGATGTGCAGGTCCAAGCTTACCACAAGATCAAGAAGGACGCTACATTTGGAACAAAAACCCAGACCCCAAAACCACCACAGGAGGCTACATTATTAATGGCCCAAAACATCGCTGAGGCTGAAAACAAGTCATTTCTGGTGAATGAGGCAGTTAAGGAAGCAGAGAGGGTGGAAGGGATGGCTGAACAGTCGGCATGTATGAAACAGTTCTTTGAAGATGTGTGGGAACTATGTAAGACATAGACCAGTCTGCCCATCTCCCTCATTTCCTTCCTGTTTTTTGAATTTGAGTATTCATATTTCTCTTTCTTATTACAGGCGAACGTGGTGAACCTATGATCATGGCTTTTTGAGATATGGACCAAGATTTCTGCGAAAGGAAGGGCTTGGGTATGTGGCATCTGAACATAGTACATTTGTGTATTAAAGGCTTGTTATGTAAAGGGTAGGCGCTCTTTTTTCTCTTCATAGAACGTAGTTAATAGGCTTGTTTTTTTAAGATCCTTGATTACTCTAGAGTATATATCAGATTTGCTGTTAATATGGAGCGTGATTTGCTACCATATTTTGATCATCTTTACAAATCATGTTCAGTACAGTAAATGACAAGGAATGAGATCATCTCTTCTTTATCACAAAATATCATAATCCCGGTGTGGAATGACTTATTAACGAACTGGAGTTGGCAGTTTTTGTAGGTGTCATCACTTTTCAATCATTTTTTGTATTTTCACCAGTATGCATAAAGATTTTGGGTCATCGGAGTGTACATTATGAGCCAAATTTTAGGTGTAATTGTGCAAATTATGGATTAGAAGACATATTTTGGTAACTGATTCATGAAGCATATTTGGAGTCAATCAATATAAACTGAAATGGCTGAAATGCTCTTCCAATCAGCACACTGTGTATGGTTCTTACTCCATAGCCCGTAGAGAGTTTTGCTGAAAGAAGTGAACCAAAAATACAAAGACTTGTTCTGATTAAGTCTGTTTTGAGGAAGTACTAGGAAGCCTAATAATCTTGCCCAAGATGTTATTTGATTGCTATCTGGTGTTTCTGGGAAAACCCTCTAATTCTTAGATTTGTGCCAGCCTAAGCAAACACCTCACTCTTCAAACGAGCTGCCAATTCCAAAGTGTCTAGAGCAGCTAAACATCTCCTTCTTCCCTGCTGTAGGCTCCAACTGGCTGAATTTCTGCCAATAACGGTACCTGTTTGATCCCGCTTTGTCCAAGGTGTCAAGGTTCTTGATATCCCATGTTATGGAACAAATTAATAAACGATGTCCGTGTAGTTAAGGTTCTTGATATCCCAAAGATTGTGAAATGATTGGAATATGTAGGACCTTGAAAGATGTCGAATACTAAATTCATAAAGCTCATCTCATTCGTATACAGTGATATGTATATGAAACTCACCGCTAGCAACCCATTTTGATTCTTCATAGCCTTTCTGTTTTGCGACAAAGTCTCAACCTATGCTTGTTTTCTGCTTCCTATAAGGTACCTGCATTTGACAAATAGAACATCAGAAGAAGTCTTCTACGTCTAGCTCATGAAAGCTTTCTCCTACACTTGAAGAAGAGGTTGCTTAGCTTCCAAAAAGTCTCCAGACAAATCAAATGGAAATCAAATCGAGACCAGAAGACAACTCCTACATGTTACATCGATTACATTTGAATCAACAAAAAAAAAAAAAAAATTGAAAAAAAAATACATTTGATTACATTAATTTCATGGCGTGGGTGACATTCTATAGATCATTAAAAAAAGTAGTTACAGAATTATATTCCAATGGTTCGGGAACTCGCTAACATGCCTGGATGATTATTCCGAATAATTAAAGCAGATAAATGATACATTTTCAATATTTTTGGCTACTCTTAATTATATTCACATCATTACATTCACATCATTTAAAGTGTGGGTTAAGTATCTTTTTAACATTCTTTTATTTGAAGAGATTTGAAATTAGTTTTTCCTAAGTGGAGAAAGCTAGAATTTTGGTATACAGATAATAAAATTTTGTATACAAAGTTAATACCTAAACACCAGGCGGCCAAAAGTCGCCCAATTTTTTTTTTTTTTTTTTTTTTTGCCGTTAACAACGAATATTAGTTACATACTGTTTGGTAATGTTACATTTTGGAAACATAAAAATTTAACTAATCGTAAAAAAAATCTAAATTAAAAAAATTAAGTGAAACATCATGTATACTAACGAAAAATACGCTAAGTCGGTATTATTTTTCTAGAAGAAAAATTGAGCTATGTATATAATTTTCTAAATAGATTAAAAGCAATCGACTAATAAGAAGAAAAAATATTACCAGGGATCAAACAAAAAATAAAAAAGAATAAATCAAGAAATAATAGAACTTTTAGAGTCTCTACTAGCACCATTAAACTTTTATCTTTATAATCTATAGGTCCGTGATAATTGTTTATTGGATGTAAACCCCCAAATGTAAAACTTGTTTATTGTTGCTCCGCTCCCCTTGTGGCCCCAAAGTGGGGATTGTCCTGCTTACCCATCAGGATCGGCCCTGAAAGACCTAATGATATGTTAAAATGACATTATCTTAACATTTCAACGTCATTTTACTTATAAAATCGACAATGCAATGACTTCGAAGCTAATTATTTGGTGACATGTTTCTTCCGTAAATCTCTACAATCCTACCAAAAATGAGAGCTCCTTGATGGGCATTCCAATCTTTGAACTCGGACCACAGTTCTTGCTCAATTTGTATTTTTTAATAAACCTTGCTCAATTTCTATTTATCGGGGGAAATTGGTGTCTCGATATTCTACTTGGTAGACCATGCTTTCGTTGATCCATTAAGAAAGGAAAAACGAGGATTGGGTTGGTCGAGTGATGCTGTGAATGAAATTTCCCCACTCTCCCTCTCTCCGGAGAATTCTCAAAATCCATAAAGAATTTGTTTGGGTTCTTAAAACTTGACAGATGAAAAATAAAGAAATAAATAAAATTTTCTTTGTGTATTTAACTGGAGATCCTTTTACAGTTCAAAGTGTGGAATGTCATCAAGAAGTCAAAAACAACTGAAAAACAACTCAATTACAATATTTGAAATTTTCAATATATTGGTATACTCCCTTCCCTTGTAACAGAATACCTTTTAACTTCTTATGAATTCTAAAACATGATTTGTTTCTAGGTTTCCTCAGATATCTCAGAGTCTGAATTGTTTTTCTTGGCTTTTTTGTTTCTCTTATATTGATGGATTGACGATAAACTTTTCTTCACAAAGTTCCCAATTTACACCGAAGGTTTACCTTGAAATTATCGAAGCTTGAGAAAAGATAGATAAAAACTTATAAATAGACTAATTTTCCACATCGAGAAAATTGTGTTACCACTCCCGAAGGATCTCCCGGTTGAGATGAAGTACTTCGCCTATCTCTCTCTCTCTTTCACTTCACTTATGACGCTAGAACTATGCCTGCACAAACCACTGGTCAATTGGCTCCTAAAACTTATTTATACATGCTATATTTTTACAAAATATCCTCTTAAATTCATTCTCTTATTCGTTATTTGTTTACATGGGTAATTTTTTCATTACCCTTAGTTTCCTTCGGTCTTGGGTCCGCCAGTAGATGTGGTTTTATTCCGATGGATGGGTCGAAATCAAACAACCTTTTTCTCAAACTTGAAGAAACGATAATGCAACAAGAATTACACATACAAAACCACTAATAAATAATAATGGAATTGATCAAACTAGTATTTGAGGGTAGAAACTTTCATTGATTGTTGAAAACCACATTGGTTACTAATTCCAAAGGGGAGTCCATGTGGCCATTATTAGCTTTTTAAAGCAAAAGATATTCAGTTGCTAAACTGTTGAACATGTACTACTCTCGTCACGTAAGATTCTTTGACGCTCCACCTTGACATGTACATGGAAATCCTTATGTTTTGATTTTTTTGATAAGTAAAGAACTATGTAACTAATAACCAGCTCATTGCTTCATATTATCGGGATCCAAAGAAACAATCATTATATGATGTATTGATCATATCGTTGTAGCAACTGAAGTCTCTTTTAAAATATTCACGAAGTCTGATATTCATATGCCTTACGATCTATCTTAAAATCAAAGTAGTATAAAAAATGGACAACCTTTGTAAATAGATAATAGAGAGCAACATGAGTTTTTATCTGAAAAATTTGTGTGATCAGTTCATATGATTTCAGCACCTTAAGACCGTCGTAAATATCATTTCCGAAAGGATATCACGTTTCTCACGTTTCATACAATTGACATGACTATCTCTCCCTTTCTCGAATTCATGTATGATGCTTTATTATCCCCAGGGTAGAATAATGGAACAATAACATTATGCAATCATGAGAAACATTTGGATGTGATTATGGATAGAATATTAGTCTAGTAAATGGGGATATTTGCTTCTTTTTTTTTTTTGAATTCAGTTTTTGTCTAAACGTGATAGAAACTTTGTTGTCGCTTCTTCCTACCTTCAATTATAACTACATCACTAGGCCCGGTTGCATTTGGACCATGGATGGGTCGAATAGTATGTAAGTTCGTTTGTTTCGAGCATTTCGAATATCATTATATATCAATTACTTTCAAAGAAAGAATTTTTTTTGTTCCTACCAATATAATAAACACTTCGAAATGATAAGTCATGACTTATTTTTTTTGATAATAATGATATGTCAAAAAATTTATTAAAAAATACCATCATTACAAAGTTATAGGATAAAGATAAGATTTTTAACATCATAAATTTTACTAGGAATTCGATTATCCGTGTACGTTTATAGCCTGTTTGGATAGCATACAAAGAGTTATTTTTTGACTTTTAAAAGTCGAAAATCCCGAAATCAGTTTGGATGTCGAAACGACTTCTCGAAGTTGAAAAACGTTTTGTAAAGAAAAATAATTTGGCTTCTGACTTCTTCTTTTGGTATCCAAATGTGTTATTAATATGCACGGATCTACCTTGTTGATTAAATCTCCTATTTTATCCATATCCTTGTACGTTTTTTTTTCTTTCACTTTTGCATCGCAAAGGAAGCCTCCGAAGAAGAAGAAAAAGGTTTAAAACCAGTTTATCTTATATTATATATAGTGCAAAATTATAACAATAAACCAAGATGCATATCATTTTTTTTCCTACAAAAAGCATCACGATGAGTGTTAAAATTACAGTGATTTCCAAAAGTGCATTCACTAGCAGCAGATAAAACATCTCCATTATGATCCCTAAGCAGAGAACCAAAACCACTACACTTATCCTTCTTAGATCCATCAGTATTTAGCATCACTTCCTCCTTCAACAGGACCAAGACAGGTATATTTAATATATTCAATGCTCTGAAAAACACAATTTACATGCCATGTCCTCATAAACCATTTATTTTACACCTTATCAGCCACCTTTATGAAACCTCTGGCACTATCTTCTGTTGCTAAAAATATAGATTCCCGCATTCAAATTCTCAAAGTTTTTTTTGTTTCTCACAGCACCACATCACTGTTAGTTTCTTCCAAAAAAAATTCACAAACCATATATAACTACCACCAAGTATGACCAACAATGCAATTAACATCAGAGTTGGATTATGAATTTTTTTCAAAATATATGCTACAAGAAATGCTATAACCAAACCAACAACTAAAGCTCCCACAAAAAAAAACCCAAGAAGACCTGCAGTCTAAGCTCCATTACCTTTGATCTGTATATCCAAATCTCCTTAGTAGACTTAGAGTCTTTTGCTTTCCTGATTGAAATTTGTAAGTGGAAAACCACAAATATGTAGTGAAACAAGGAAGAACCACAATATATAAACACACCAATCAGAAAGCCAAAAGTGTGTTGTGGGGTGTCCGAGTTTGCAGCAGCACAAACTATACTTGTTATTGCACCAGCACCAAAAAATGTGCTTACAAGTTGAAAGGCTTCAACAAACTTAACCTCCTTTTCTAATGCAGGAACAGAACACAGAGTCCTTAGTTCTAGTTCCTATAATTGTAAGGAAAAAAATTACTTCCATATATTCCTTATATCAACCCCATTAAGAAAGAGCAAGAAAATTAGAGGGTTAAAATGTTTACTGGGGTTACATGCACAACGCAGCTATATAACCATAAGGAACGTACAAGATAAGATCATAAACCTGTACAGAATTTTTTGGCGACTCACATGCTTGAATATGTACAATAACCATATGCTCCGGCACATTCTCGGACATGCTAGTTAAACTGCATTTAACCATTTAAAAGTTAATACCACAATTAACATAGTTAACCACTAAATGTCAGGGACAAATAATACCAAAATTCACTTATTTCCTCATTCTATGTAGAGAATATTAATATTGGAAACACACTCTCTGACTCCACCATGACCTTGCTAATGAATTCAGGGAAACCTTATCCAAGCTTTCCACCTGCAAATAATTGCAATAATCAAGCTTACAAGAACAGAAAAATGGATCAGTGAATAAAAAATAAATAAAAATAAATTGTATCCTATCGATGAATAAAACCCCAGGTTTCTTTTCTACTACGTTTTGTTCTACTAAACTTTTAACAACCTGCATATTAGTTTAAACTAGTTAAATTCTCGAACTTAACAAAGAAACAAGAATGAATTGGAATATCCAAGAAAGTCTTATGGTAAAGTATACCTTGTTTATAACATCAACTTCTGATGATATTTTTTTTCCTGGCGATATATTCTTTTTATGATCAACTTCGGATAAGAGCAATAAATACTAAAATATCATTAACTATGAGAGACAAAAATCTGAAAGAAGAGAATAGAACATACATAAATATGTAATATTCCATAAATACATTTTTCCAATCCTTCATGAATAAGACTTTCTACAACCTATCATGAACTTTCTGTTATGAAGTGGTATTATTTTAATTAAATTTCTATCCGTTATTTAATTAACTATCTATTTTCAAAATGATTTATAGAATAAATAGTAATAACAATAGATACTCCAATTATTAAATCCACCCAAAGGTAAAGGTTTTCACATTCAAATACAAAGGTGGGATGTAAATTAGAGAAACTACCAAATATACTTAGGAAAACAGAATACATTTAAATCGCCTAATAAGTAAAAAGGGATACCTCATAGATACTGTCCGCTGGAACTTTCTGACAGATCAAAAAGGAATGCATACCTTCATATTTCCTCTGTGTAGTAATTGCTTCATCCATATCATGAAGTGAAACATTATATTTACAAATATAAAATCTTTTAAACTAATAACATCAGATTAACTATCTTAAGATGTATAAAAAACACATGAGCCTATAATAAAATTTATTTTAACAAACTTCTGTATTTTTGCAGATATATTGCATATAATTTTTCTCCAAAGTATCTATTATGTATTTATTCCTTCGTTATTTTGGACGCCAAGAAAAGATCATATATCTCTTATTCTATTGTAAACCTAAAAGAACATTACTATCAGGAGAAAAACATATCTCTCAAAATATGAAACAATAACTTTTGTTTTTCTAGTCAAACAACTTACAAAATAGCATCGAAATCACAAAAACAAAACTTAGATCGAAGGAATCCAAGTTTTCCTTACTTGCATGTAAATTACAGTTATTTTTACTAAAGTATATAATGTTGTGTGTGTTTTCATATAATATTAGTTCTTGATTGTTCTAGTATAGTGATGTTTTGTTCGTTTTGAATATTGAGTTGGTAACTCATACCCTATGAATTCTTCACGACATTTATGATGAATTTTTATTAGATATATGTTAACTTGTATGTGAATTATTATTGATGGTGAGTGCTTGCTTCAGCTGGACATTCTAATCATTTAAGCTGGACAAGTTGCATAACCTGTAATTTAGAGAACTGATTTAGTTCCACGTATCATTCTTTATTGTTTAACAAACTAAGTTATAATGAACATCTTTTAAGTCGGTTGACAATTCAATCTTTTTGGAGTTATATTTCAGCTATATCATGAATACTTCTTAGTTCTTGTCATTATTAATATGTAGCAATTGTGCATTTCAACATGGGACATAGTTCATGGGATTAGAATGTTCCCTTTCTCAATCTTATTCATACTTAGCAACGGATGAAAGATTCCAGAGAAGATATGCAACCAATGATATTAATAAGAATTTAACCAAAATCTTATGTCATCAATTAAAAAAATTAATTCTTTATTACATTAATATAGCTTTAACCCAAAGAATACAATTAATTAAGGTTTTTTTGGTATCCGTGTAGGAGTCCATGAAATAAAAAGTGTACGACCCCATACAGTTTTAAGTTCATTCTTATCAACACACTCACTTTCATTTATATGAACCCATACAATTTTAAGTTCACTCTTATTAACACGTACACTTTTTATTATTATCTCACAGGCAGAGTTTGAGAGATTTTAATGTTGTTTGGGGGAGTTTACAAATAACTTGTTAATCGTGAGAGAGTTTTCTAAAATCATTTATAATTATTGTTAGTGGTGAGATTTTTATAGGGATTTTTTCAAAATCCCTTAAAAACACTTCTTAGTCATGAGAGATATTCTTAAAAACCCTTAGAATCCCTATTAGTGATAATTTTGGAATTATGAGGATTGTATAATTCAAGGGAGTTTGGTGAGGTTTTTATGCTTATAAAAAATCTCTCAAAAAGTGAGAGATATTGGGAGGTTTTAGTTGTATAGATTGTCCACATTCACCTTAGAAATTTCTTTTCCTTCAATTGTACCACCTTACAAAATAACATCATTGTTTCTTTAAACTTTTTTATTTAAGTGATGCAGAAATTATCGCAACAATGATTTTTGCATTTGCTACCTTCAGATTTTGAGTCTAGCTAGACCTTAGCACCTGTGACAAATATAATAACTCAATTTTTTTACAATCAACCGCTAGTGAATTCTCGTGGTATATCATATATGAGTCTACGGTCTCAATCCTAATATATTCTACCTAACCATAACAACAATTTTACTACAATCATGGTTTATATATATATATATATATATAGTAAAAGACTCAATGACATGTTAAAATAAAATTATCTTAACATTTCAACGTCATTTTACTTATAAAACCTAAACTGCAATGACTTTTCATAAATCTCTACAATCCTACCAAAAATGAACGCTCCTTGATGGCATTTCAATCTTTGAACTTGGACCACAGTTCTTGCTCAATTTGTATTTTTTTAATAAACCTTGCTCAATTCGTATTTATCAGGGGAAATTGGTGTCTCGATATTCTACTTGGTAGACCATGCTTTTGTTGATCCGTTAATAAAGGACAAAGAAGGATTGGGTTGGTCGAGTGGTGTTGTGAATGAAATTTCCCCACTCACTCTCTCCAGAGAATTCTCACAATCCAATAAAGAATTTATTTGGGTTCTTAAAACTTAACAGATGAAAAATAAAGAAATAAATAAAAAATTCTCTTTGTGCATGTAACTGGAGCTCTTTTTACACTTCAAAGCGTCGAATGTAATCAAGAAGTCAAAAACAACTGAAAAATAACTCAATTATATATATTGGTATACTCCCTTACCTTGGAACAGAATACCCTTTAACTTCTTATGAATTCTGAAACATGATTTGTTTCTTGGTTTCCTTAGATATCTCAAAGTCTGAATTGTTTTTTTTTCCTTTTTTGTTTCTCTTATATTGATAGATTAACAATATACTTTTCTTGACAAAGTTCCCAATTTTCACCGAAGGTTTACCTTGAAATTATTGAAGCTTGAGAAAAGATAGATAAAACTTAGAAATAGACTAATTTTTCTAATCGAGCAAATTGTGTGACCACTCCCGAAGGATCTCCTGATTGAGATGAAGTACTTTGCCTATCTCCCTCTATTGCACTTTACATATGATGTTAGAGCTATGCATGTGCAAACCACTTGTCAATTGGCTCCTAAAACTTATCTATACATGTTATATTTTTACAAAATATCCTTTTAAATTCATTCTCTTATTCGCTTGTTTGTTTACACGGGTAACTTTTTCATTACCCTTAGTCTCCTTCGGTCATGGGTCCGCCAGTAGATATGGTTTTATTTCGATGGATGGCCCGAAATCAAACAACCTTTTTCTCAAAGTTGAAGAGGAAATAATGCAAGACGAATTACACATACAAAATAAATAAATAATAATGGAATTAATCAAACTAGTATTTGAGGGTGGAAACTTTCAATGATTGTTGAAAACCACATTGGTTACCAATTCCAAAGGGGAGTTCATGTGACCATTATTAGCTTTTTAAATCTCCAGATATTTAGTTTCTAAATTGTTCAACTTGCACTACTCTCATCACTTTTCTTTAAGATATATTAAAATTAATAACACGCTGCTAAGGAGGCACAAAGGTACAGATAGTCATTAAGTTTACAAACAAAAACAAGAGCTAGAAAATCCTAGCTGTAGACAAGAATTACAAATTACATGTTGTATATTTACTCCCCCAGTTTACGACGAGATCATTAAAAAATAAACCTTTGAAAGCTTTGGTCGGTATATTTTACTCCCATCACTTAGGACTCTTTGTCATGTCAAATTATATACCATTGCTTTGACGCTCCACCTTGACTTAAATCAACAAAGTTCTTCATTGATTTCTCAAGTTTTGTATTGCTCATATACCCATGACTTAAATCAACAGTCAACACTGTTGTATTCCAAAACCCAACATTAGAATCCTAAGCATATTTTAGAAAGAAATAGAGAGAGTGAGAGGGGGATCTGTAAGTACATGGGAGGATTTTCTCCAAATAAGCTTAAACCCAACAAAGGGTTCTATAATTTCATTAAATCACAAAAGTTAATTGCTGCTATGTTTTCACAAACCCTAATCTTAACAACAACAAAAACGAACAACCAGATTAACTAAGACAGATTTAAGCACACTAAATTGCATTCATGCACAATCGAAACACAGAAACAAACTAATTAAATGAATCAATTGATAAATAAATGCCTTAAATCTACAATTCAATCAACTAAAACTAAGCATGATTTTCATCACAAAATCTCAAAACAGATCAAACTGAAAGCAAATCAAATCAAATCTCAAAAGAAATCTGAAAAAGATAAAGTAAATTAATTCGAAATACTCAAAACATCCATCCAAATCTTCAAATTTGGTAAACCCATCCTTTAATTCCTCAATTCATAATCAATTTTACAGTAATTAGTTATGAATTCAAAGAACCCGAAATTACACCCTCTGAATTACCTTTTTCTTTGCATCTCTGAATCACCTCCTTGAGTCACACCACCATTGTTAATCACTCCTTAATCTTTTTATGCTTCTCTCGATCTTCACAGAATCGATCATAGAATCACAGGGATCCGGGAAAGAGAAGAAGAAAGAGGCAGAAGAACAAAAAAGAGCAGTGAAGGCCGCTAGTTTTTTTTTCGATTTTATTTGTTGGACACTTGGACTAAAGGTGATGGCTGAGGGGAAACGCGGCTATGGGGTGGAAATGGAACCACGGGTTAACGGGTTGGTCTGCGGGTTTTACGGGCCGAACCGGGTTTACCCGTTTCCCAACAAGCCAACATTTCTCCAACCCTAACCCGGCTTGTTTAGACAATCAGCCAAGCCGGGCGCGGGTTTTCACGGGTCGGGTTGGGCCAACCCGCGGGTTTTTTGACCCAACTAGCGTTGGTATATCAAGTTTATTTATCATATTTTAGTAACAAAACTCATCAAGAGTCACTTTATTATTTACTAGAGCCAACTTCGTTTAGGTTAAACTAGAAAGTTAGGAATGTTGAGAAATACAAGTATTACTCTGAAGACCCGAAGAATGTGAAGAAGTAACAACAATGAAGACATCATCCTTCCACTTGAGGTTAGTGATACTGACTTGAACTGTTTTTATTCTGTATCTTTCAAGTCTTTTTATATTGAATATATAACATGCGAAGTCATATGAAACTCTAGTAGTAGACTTGGTCATTATAGTATGATCAAAGTATTTTGGAATAGTATTACGAAGTATAACACTTATCTTTTGAACTTCGTAATTATGACATCGACATAATCTTTGTATTTAGTTACTCGATTATGTATATGATATAGGTTTGATTTCATCCTAGAAAACTATGTACTAGTACATTAGTTTAAGGACGTAGATGTATGAACTTGATTCATAATATCGAAAAGAGAAATCATGATCAGTCCAGTTCTTATTGAATATCTTTTGAGACCAATACTATATGACTTGGTAGAACCTATCTTGACTTATGTTAGGAGTGATGGTATAACCAGTCATAGTCTATATTGTGTAGTGTGTAATCGGTCACAACTTACTTTGAGAAGCAAGATGTAACCGATCACAAGCTGCATGGGTTTGCTTAGAATCCTCCGGATGTCGACATATTCGGACATGTGCATATATCTTATCTTTAATTGTCCAAAGATATTCCTTAATACTCAAGATGATCCTGTGCCGAAATAATTAAAGAATATTTCTTTGGTTTTAGATGCTTTAGTTACCAGCAATTGATGCATAGCTCTAGAGAATAAAAAATTAGTAATGTGCATTTACTAATTGGAGATTTTCTATTGAGGGATTTCGAAAATATTGGACAAACATTTATGGAATTATGAAAACCGAATTTTTCCATTCATTGTATATCTTGAGAATATTTTCGGTTTTGGAAATTCCTTGGTGTCTTAACATCCTTGGTCTATAAATACCTAAGTTTGCATATCTAGCAAACTATCCTAAGAGCCAAGCAAACATCATTTTTATTTCTGGTGGAGTCGCTTAATCAAAGAGGAAAGTACCCTAATTAGGCGAAATCTCTTACGACCACTCGTTTAAAGACTTTTGTGGGATTGAGAATCTCTACGAGTACCGTTGATGGGAAACTAGATAATTGCATTGTTATTTTAGTTTCAATATTGATTTGATTGACTAACGGTTGTTGTAACTTTGATTGCACCTAGTTTGTTTATGCTTGAGAATCTTCTCTTTTGATATAAGATTCACTCAAACTAGATCAAAGTATCGACGGGATGTTTAGAACTGTTGTTAGATCTAATATACACTACACCAAAATCAGGATTTTATCACAGTGCAACCTGTCACAGTTTATTTTTCAGTCACTGATACACCTGTAATAAATCTTGCAATAATTATAACCGTTAATAAATTTCGTATTAGTGATAATGATTAAGAATATTAAAAAAAATTATTAGTAACAATAATATTTGTTGACAATTTTACAGACAATCACAATTATAATTTAAAATGATGATTCCACCCAAATATTTTACCACATCTAAAACAACCCAAAATTACAACTCTTTGAATTTTACTTGTCACTACTTTTCCCACATTTATACGAACTAACAATTATATTTCACTTCAATAAATCAAAATACATTTTTCTTTTTCTTTTTAATTTTCTTAATATTAGAAAATAGGATCAAGACCAAGTCAACAAGTCATGACTTTGTAGGAAATTTGACTTTGACAAATACCAACATTTTCTCTCGATTTTGTCCACAAAACCACAACACAAATATCTGCTTCTTCCGAAGACAGTGAAAATTACCAGACTACCCTTATCGGAATAAGTGCAATAAAAATTCCGAAGATTGTGAAAATGACAGATTATACCCTTACCGGAAATAAGTGCAATGAATATTCCGGAGACTGTGAAAATTACAAGACTACCCTTATCGGAAATAAGTAAAGTAAATATTACAGATTGTGAAAATGACCATATTACCCTTACTAAAAATAAGTGCAATAAATATTATGGAGACTATGAAATTGACCAGACTACCCTTATCGAAAATAAGTAAGTAAATATTATAGACTGTGAAAATGACCATATTACCCTTACAGGAAATAAGTTCGATAAAGATTATGGAGACTGTGAAAATGACCAGACTACTCTTATCAGAAATAAGTAAAGTAAATATTACAAACTGTGAAAATGACCATATTACCCTTACTGGAAACAAGTGCAATAAAGCTTCAAGACACTGTGAAAATAACCAGACTACCCTTATCGAAAATAAGTAAAGTAAATATTACAGACTATTAAAATGACCATATTACCCTTATTGGAAAAAAAGAACAACAAAATATTATGCAGACTGTGAAAATGACCAGACTACCCTTATCAGAAATAAGTGAAGTAAATATTACAAAAGTTAAAATGACCATATTACCCTTAATGGAAATTAGTGCAATAAATATCATGGAGACTGTGAAAATGATCAGACTACCCTTATCGAAAATAAGTAAAGTAAATATTACAGACTGTGAAAATGACAATTTTACCCTTACTGGAAAACAGTGCAATAAATATTATGGAGACTGTGAAAATGACCAGACTACCCTTATCGGAAATAAGTAAAGTAAATAATACAGACTGTGAAAATGGAGATTGTGAAAATGACCAGACTACCCTTATTGGAAATAAGTAAAGTAAATATTAAAGACTGTGAAAATTACCATATTACCCTTAATGGAAATTAGTGCAATAAATATTATGGAGACTGTGAAAATGACCAGACTACCCTTATCGGAAATAAGTAAAGTAAATATTATAGACAGTTAAAATGATCATATTACCCTTAATGGAAATTAGTGCACTAAATATTATGGAGACTGTGAAGTAATGACCAAAAAAATCACGATCAAAGGGACAACAACATCTACTTTCCACATGCACCAATTCCACACAATGCTCATCCACAGCAAATGCATTAATCTCACGCAAACGCCAATAATATGCATGCTTCCTCATGCAGATTATGAACACGCTGAGTCTAGGCTGAAAAACTCGTACATTCTAATCTGAGATATTAAAATCGTCTTCTAGAGTTCTTTTTAATGAATTGTATCTAACAGTTTTAGGAACCATAGCAATAAATTGGTAGCAATAGGATGTGCAGTTCATTCTGATCGAAAAGGAATAGCGATTTGCAGGAGAAGAAAAACTCCTTGTGTTGAAAATTAGATATGGTGGCCGAAAAAAATTAGGTTGATTTATTTATTAAGTTCTTTATGTTCAGAAACTACATCCGATTAAAAAGGAAATTAGATAAAGATGAAATATTCATTCCCTATATATATATATATATATCCCATTAAGTATTTTCTGTCATATTTATAGTGATATGGAAATTGAAATATTCGATGTTCTTTATCCTAAAAATGTAGGGTCTAAAAGAGAGATACATAAATTATGGTACCATTAGCCCATATTTGTAGTGGTAAATACACGTTTTGTATTTTAGGGACAGTTCATATTTTCTTTTATCAACCAATGTCGTTGTAAATATTAAGATGTAGTTGTGATGGGTGTTCTAATTCCAGGAGGTCAGCATTACTGAATTGGTTCATAAGTAGTTGTAATGAGAATCACAGCTGGTTTCTGCAATTCAAATGAAAGCCAAGAAGAACCCTTCCCCTTGATGGACTCTAGTCTTATAGAATCCATGTAATTTCAGCAACTGAGTTCGATACAATGTCAAATTTGTGTAGTAAAATTAGGTGTGCATATGCAATGTATTATTTATTGAGTAATGAGATGCTATTATGCGTGATTTTTCTAAGTAGCCATTTGTTTTCAACACAATAATTAAGCTTTCTATATATCCAGTTCTTTGATCATATATTGAGTTTGACAATGCAACCAACAACTCCAACACCATTCAATCATACACAAGAAAACAGTCATTAAACAAGAAAATTAATCCATTAGACAATCATTAATTAAGCAACTCCAACACAATTCAGTCATTAACATTACAAAAAACATGAAAATTGATCCTAAATCTGAAACATAAATTCCAAAAAACAAAACAAGATTCAGTCGTCCACAATTTCCCATTAGATCACTCTTAATTCCAATTTTTCTCTGTACTTTGATGATACTTATTTCTTCAAAATAGTAACTTGTGTAACCATTTGCAAACTGTGTATCATCATTTCCATTAAAGCAGCTTAACCCAAAATATCCACCAGCTATAAGAAAATTGGAATTGGTAGAGTCTTACTTATTGCCGTCCATCACTCGGAGTCATAATCCGACCCTTCCCTCTCCGATTCCATATCAATTTCAGAATCAGTCACTATGCTGAGTATGACCGCATTTTCATATGCTGCTCGTGATAAGTATGCCTGATACTCATCCTCTATACTGATTTCATTCACATCCTCAGGGGCGTCTGTATAATCCTTATATCTTGCTTCATAAATTGATGCTCTTCTAGCCCTAATCCTTCTCATCAACAACACACTTTGTCTCATTTCCTTTTTCTGCAACAACAACAAAAATTCTTCTGGGTATTCTTCATCTTTTACTTTCTCTATGCTTCTCTTCTTTATCTCTTCTTTTTCTACCTCATGTACTGAATTTTCTTGATAAAAATCATTCCACAACAGATCCATATCATCTTGGTTATTGTTCTACAAACCTACTTCTTCCTCTTCTCTCATCTTCCTTGCCTCTTCTTTCTTCTTCTTTTTATTCAATCTTGCTTCTTGTTTCGATATATAGTACTTAACTTTCTCTAGTTGCTCCAAATCCATTCAATGTACTGCTGATTTCATCATCATCATCATCACTTGTTTTCTCTTCAAGCACTCCTCCTTTTCAACTTCTTCCTCTATCATTGGGGTCTTGCCTTTTGATGGTTTGGAACCACTCCCTTTTTCTGGGTTATTTGGAGCCATTGTTATCTCTTAACTTTTCTTCTTCTTCTCTTCTCTTGGATAAATTTTCTCTCTAGAGAATAAATATAATCCCTAATTCCTCTTTAACATTTATTATCTTTTTGTTCTTTCTTCTGAGACCTATCCCGAAGAGACGCATGCAGCGATTGAATTCAAAGAAAATTCTAGATAGTAATAGTAGGGTAATAATACCCTACTAAAATGTCATGTCCTTTCAGACCTACTTCATGACGTAATGGTTATCGTTTAGATTTTGATTCCTTTTAAATAAGAATCCAGTTGTAGGTTAAATTCGCGGCATACGCTATAACAGCTTTAAGATAAAACGTGAAAATATACGTTACGTGCCTTCTCATTAAGGACGCGACCATTCACCAAAAGGTGTATTGGATGTCTATATAAGCTTTACTCGTATCTGCTTGTAGCATTATATAATAAGAAAATCCTAAATGTTTGTAAAAAAAAAATTGATAATCTTTCATCAGTATAATAGTGATAGATATGTTGTCGGAATTAACTACCGAGATACTACAGCGCCTCTGAACTGCAGAAAGCGTTTTAGCAAGCAAATTTGTTTGCAAAGAGTGGAATACTGTCCTTGGGGACAAAATAATTGGACTCCTTTTTGGTGTCACACCAGGAATGGGGAAATATAAGTTACTCAACTCTTTTATAGAGAGGAAGATTTCAGCCCGATCATAACAGCCAACAATCACGACGCCCAAAATGATAGAACCTATGATGATTGGACTAAGTTGCACCCAATAGTTGGATCTTGCAATGGTCTGGTATGTTTTTAGGTTTCACACCACGACATACAAGATCCTGTATATATTATGAATCCAGAAACTGGTGAGCACCTTCGTCTGCATCAACTATGCATCCCAATTGCACGAGATCAAGTACTTTAATGGTATCCATGATAAAACGTAATTGGGGGTTTCGGCTACTGTCAACGTACCAATGAGTACAAGGTAGTTCGAATTCACATGGATGGTAAAGTTCAAATACACACTCTAGGAGACAAGAGGGGATGGAGGAACATAGCAGGGGAGATTCCTTATATTTTTCGGAGTTCAGGTGTGTACGCACATGGTTGTATTTTTTGGAAGGATTGTTGTCAGCAGGATATTGGCATAGTATCTTTCAATTTGGACACTGAGACGTTCCATTCACATTCGTCACCCCCGCATCATATTACTAGGAGTGAATTTAAGATAGATTCTTACCCATCACTTGGGATGGTCATGTTTGGAGTTCGCCTTTTATTTTACAACATCCATGAGGGGGTTGATCATCCCCTGATAAATTTCTTGGTTCCCATTTCCGAAGAAAATATTCTTACATGGGCACCTGGAGGGGAATGGAATTGGAATAATAAGATGAGCATTTTCTTGGAAGAGGATGGGGATGAATGGCCGACTTATGACCCGATAGCCTTTGGAAATAACAAGGACCTCCTATTGTAGCAGAATAGCCGTTTATTGCGTTACAATACACTCACCAGAACTTGGACGGAAATTTGGGGGACACTACCATGGAAAACAAGGGTTGCAATTATTCCTCACATGAGGAGCGTTGTCTCGTTGAAGAATTTTGGTGGACAATTTGAAACATGTACTCATGATGTCCATTCCACTAACACATTCCTTGGGTTATCTATGTAGCTTTTTTTTTTCTTGTAGTTTTTTTTTTTTTTTTTTTTTGGTATTTGGATTTATTTCTATGTTGAAATGTACAATTTAGTTTATCAACATGATAGTGTTGCCGCTAAATGTTGGGTCATTGTTTAACTAGCCAACCTTTGGTTTTTTTCCTTTTTTTGCGTTACACCTGTGGTCCAACCATCTGGGCCACACCAACCGACCTAGGTAATTAGTGGAAAAGTAGAAAAAATATTTGGGTATTTCCTAAGAGATCATGATTTATTTAGTTTGTTATGTTCGTAATGTATATTAGATTAAAAAGGAAATTAGATAAACATGAAAATATTCATTCCATATCTCATGAGATCATGATTTATTTTAGTTTGTTATATGTTCGTAATGTACATTGGATTAAAAAGAAAATTAGATAAACATGAAAATATTTATTCCATATCTCATTGAAACATCCTTGAAAGATGACAATAGTAATCTCACACATACTATTAGCTTCAAGTAATTTTCAAGTGATTGAATGATCATTACGAAACTTCTCGAGCTCACATCAAATGACGGTCTCACACAAATCATGTAAGATGTTTAAGGTAATTTTCACATGATCATCTTTTGACTTAATATCTAGTTTCCAATATATAAATTGTTTCCAACTAGACTCGTCAAGAATACGATGAACTTAGTTAAAGCTTATGAAAGCTTCCAACTTGTATTTCGAGAAATAGATAAACGAGATAAACTCGGCTCGAAATATCAAATGTGTATAAACACAAAAGTCTATATAGCTATTCGACGTAGTCTCTTTAGAAATAGAATAGAATAAACTTTCTGAGTGATAGATAAGTTTTAGTCTCCACATACTTTTTGTTGATGAAGTTCCTCCAAGATCTCCTCAGTTGATCTTCGTCTTCAATCAGTGAATGCCGTGAATTCTAATGCCCAACTACACACTTTTATCCTAATCCGAGACTTAGTTATAAGTAGACTAGATCAAGAATATAGTTTTAATCAACTAAATTTGACAAACAAGCTTGAGATAGCAACGCTTGCGAGTTCGACCGAGCAATGCTCTAACAGTTAACCCAGTTAAATCAGTGTTGACTCACTGAAATGTCTTGACCTAACCAGTTGACTCGTTTGACCCTTGGATTTTGACTGTTGACTTGACCTTTGACTGGACGTTGACCGTTAGTTGACTGGTTGAGCGTCAGCTTGACTGTTGGTTGACCGATGACCTGTAGACTTTTATGGCCAGTCTCCGTCTACTTTTGTTACCCTTTTCTGATAGCCGATTTAGACAAAGAACTATCAATAGAAACTTAATAAAGAAAGAGATAAACTTAATAGAAACTTAATAGAGCAAATGATATCGACTGGGATTCTGAAAGACCATTTATGCCATTGTCATGTTGATTCAGATGGTACTTACGCGTTCAAGATGATGACGATGACCGAGGATATGAAATTATAGATTGGGAATCTTGGAATTGGAGTGGTATGCCTTCAAAACAAGTGGGAATTCTTGTAACCTTCTTGTAGTCATTGAGTTTTCCTTTTATCTACGAGCATGATCTGCACTTACTTTTGTGAGCATACCTGTGTGTAACTGAGTGAGTATGTTGTGTAATATGCATTGTATGGATTCTCCGTATGTTATATATATTTTTATGTCTACCAGCTCAGATGAGGCAAACATATTCTTCTTATAGGGGCTTGGGCTTTCAATATTATCTTTTACATTTTCTTGCGAGAATCCAATCGTTTGCATATTATGCTTGATTGTAGAATTAGAACATATTATGCTTGATTGTAGAATTAGAATAACCTATTTTTCATGAATGTCACAATTCGATGTTTGCTGATTTCTTTTCGCAATCAGCGAATTCAGGTACACAATCCTCCTTGTTACGAGCTGTTGCTTCGGTGTAATTTTTGAATAGTTGTATGAAGGATGTCTCAAGTTTATCCGGTGTTTTAGCTACAGCAGGAACTCTGCAGGGTTTCCTCTCTCTAGGTCGATCATCTAAATAGATGACTTCAACCCCAGGCATACGTAAACATAATGGATCGCCATGGCCGGACGTTGGAGTACCCATCGATCTCGATCTACTGCATAAATCTTCTGAGACGAGCAGCAGCACTAGAATTACATTATATTATTCAGGGACATCCGGAGAAGATGCAGTTTTTAATTGGGCTGGGTTTGCAACTGCACACCCATGCTCTAAGCTGGTTCCGGCCCTGTAGCTCATCCACTGCCGCATTTGGTTGAGCACGTATTAGGATTCTTCCTCTCCATGTCTAGCAACAGCAGCATCTTGCGAAGCCGTAGTTCTTAACAGACCGCACAGAAAAACAGTGAAAAAACCACTCACATGTCTCTTTTGTCATCATTTCTTAATATTTCTACGATGACAATTTACCTGAACACTTGTCAATTAGAATGAAATCTAACTTGCACTTTCTCATGAAATGCATATGAAAGAATGATCAAGACTCGTCATACATACAGTCTTTCAATGCTCCAAGTGAACAAAATGCAAGCTGCATTACAAAATGAAATACTATTCCAAGCATTCAGATGGAATATTCAATTTTCAGAACTACAAATGCTGGACATATTGTAGGTTGGGTACAGCGAGTTGTCCTGTTGATCCAGAAATACAGCCTACATGTTGGAAGATAAAAGAGAGATGATGATGTGCGATGGTAACGTGGAAGTGACAATGGGAAGAAGCATGCATGGGATGACGGCAGGCGCTCATCAGAACCAGATGTCTCGTATATGGTCAAAAGATAAGGCATTTCAATGAGGTCCAAAATAAAAGAAGCTCCCTCTGCTGCTCCATAGACATACCCTCTACAACCTTCCAGAACCAGCAAATCTGTTCATCAAGGTTTCTGTGTAGCCTTCCTACTCGGCATGCGCTTTCCAATCTATTAAAAGAATAGGATTATCACCTCCAAGTAAAGCACAATCAAGACATTTCAGGTCTATAGCTTGGAAAAAGCTTTTCGCCAGCCTTGGCTTACAAAGCATATCAGCAAGACCGGTTGCAAAATAGGCAACCTAAGCGGAGATTGATTTGACGAAGCAATGCTGAATAAGAAGATGTACATACTTTTGTTCTAACTATTGACAACAATGTTGTTCCCTCCAGGGCACAGCTCCATGGTTTTCCTGGATCCGAACTCTTCAAATTCCCCGACAAATGTTAACCCCATAGCATCTGAATCAACAAAGTCGACATCCATCTCCAGCATCTTTTTGCAACTCCTGTGCATGATTGGATCTGAACATTACATATCTTCCAAAGATATTTCCTCCCCTACTAATTGCAAGAAAAATACACAATCAAATGCAATGCCTACTTGTACAGGGTTGGGAAAGAATCTGCAGCGGTCGGGCATTCAACAAAAAGGGGATTTTCTGGACTAAAGAGTGCTTGGCATACCAGAGAAGCCACTCCCACAAGACACCATGACCCGCAGCTACCTCGTCTTTGGGACGATCTGTTAACCTTTTTTGTTTTGCAAATTACTTTAGAAACCCAAATCTCTCTTTATCCATCAAAACTCCGTAATAATGGAAAAACTAAAACAACACAGACAAAAAAAAAGACTAACAGTAATGAAATGCGTTTGAAAGTGTGAGATGGAGTTAGTAGAAAAATCTGAACTGAATTAAACCCGTTATCTGTGGATACCTCAACCTTAAAGTTGTCTGGCCACCTCACCCGTTGTCTGGCCAATACCAATTGATAAAACTAATCTCAACTGGTTTTCAATTGCTGCACCATTGGCATGCGCCATGCACAACTGCAAAGGATGATACCGCCTTCACTTTACTTCTGATATCCTAATCTGTTGCATGAAAACACCTGATCAAGTCTTTAACCAAAGTGAAGCATTGGCATCAGATTCATTCTTTCACTGCCATGAGATTATTGCCGCATGTTCTTATTTTGGACTGAGTTCTAATATTGATTAAAAGCAGGGGCAAGCAAAATTAATTAAAAAACTGTCAAAAATCTGTTTTAGCAAAAGCACAAGTCAGAAACAAAAATATTATGCTATAAAAAAAAAAAAGTTTTGGATGTGGAAGTTACTTTTCGACTTTTAGAAGTCAAAAAGCAAGAAATTAGTTTGGGTATTAAGTTTCAAAACGACTTCTAGAAGCAAAAAAGTTAACTGACTTCTCGTGTTATTAACTTTTTTGCTCCCAGAAGTCATTTTTAAATTATGTCGCCAAATTAACTTCTGAATTTTTGACTTCTAACAGTCGAAAAGCAACTTGTCAAATACTACTCAAACAGGCTATAAATTATGTGCATCCCTCGGAAGAAAAATCATACCAAAAATCTTATGGTGCCTAGGTGCATCAGCTTTTTAAGTTGTTATGAGGATGAGCGTGTCATAGCACGACTCAACTTTTTTTTCTTCAACATAATATTAATACAATGGGAAAGGCGAAAATAAACCATCCTAGAACTATTTTAAACTCGTTTTGTAACAAAACATTCCAAAATCCAAAATGTACGGATAGTAACAACAATTCAACCCATAGAAAGAAGAATTGGTCCCAAAAAAAAATCCGACAAACATAGCCCAGTGAGCCCCCAACGGAAACTGGCAGTGGGGTGTACTTTACCCCACAAGATTGTGTCTGTTGAAATTTTGCTCGGAACCGACTCTTCAGTATACCTAAAATTATTGGACAAAAAACAATCTCTTTTTGCTTAGATAGAGGGAAATAATAATCAATGCTAGTCTAATTACTAAACAAAAAAAAGCACCAGCATAATGGATATTGAGTGTACATGAAACAAAAAGTTAGAGCTGCACCAAGACCACGACATGAAAGATCATTATTCAATAGCGAAGACGCTTGCCAAAGAATTCTCATTCAGTCATCTTCCGACACAAAGTTGATACCAAGAGAACATATATGCTTTATTGATGGCAGGGGACAAGATCAAAAAGTAATAATGCTGGAAGTCTGAGAACCAGTTTTGCAGTAGGCATTACTAACAGCTGCAGATAACGTATCAGTGCACAAACGGTCGCAGACTATTCTAATTGATGAAAAAGATACAAAAAATGGTATGCAGTAGGAGGGAATGTGCCTACCTGAACTTGCAAATATGATATGATATCAAGGCATCATTAGCTAAATAACTTGGAAAATGGCTACCCGAGCTTACAAATATGAAATCAAGGCATCATGAGCTAAAGAACTTGGAAAAACATAATCCACGTAGTCATCTTCCGCAACTATTTGCTTTATAAATGAATTGTGTATCCCAATTGTCGCATTTAGAAACCATGGGATCCAACCTACGGTCAGTTAAGCAGGATTGGCAGAACTAGAAATCCAAAAAAGCATGCTAGACCCACCGTGGGTTGAGTCTTGTCAGTTTTCTCACATGCCCCAAGGGAGTGGCCCCTCACCCCAAGATTAGTAGGCAGTAATAATAAGCCAAAGCTCACGTATCCATCAAAATACCATTATAATGTACACTGTGCTGCTAGCCTTACCAAGGGCAGTGTCCCACGCAACACAATCCCTGGGACCCCAATCCGTATAGTAAACAGTGCTGCTAGCCTTACCAAGTGCAATGTCCCATGGTTTGTCCCGCGTGACAGTCCCTGGGACCCCAATCTGTAGACTAGCAGGGGCAGGTTTACGGGTTAAATGAGTCCCAGGGTTTTGCCACTGGAAAAATCTCAAGACATAGCCCATGGTAAAGCACTAGAGCAAGCATTTCTGTATTTGATTTTATAAGATCTCAAATTACAAATACCCATCCAGAGAGAAAATACAGACAAACCAACTTAAAGACCAGGTACTGTTCCAATGTGAAATCATTAGTTTTAGACAATGCCTGATCAGTAAGATTGTATCTCTATTATCTGACTAGAGACTTGAAATGTATATTATGCCTGATCAGTAAGATTGCATCTCTATTATCTGACTAGATACTTGGAATGTAAATTCGCATAAAAATATGTTGGTTTTTTTAGTTTTGAGAGATTGCATCTTTATTAGAACTATCTTTACACTCATTTTATAACAAAAATAATCCTTCAAAGCAGTTTATATTAGTCAGTTCCATAACAGGCTTATATCAATCAATTTTCCGTTCCCCTAAAATATCCAACATGCAGCATCACACCATAATCCAAAAAGTAAGCATGCATAGCATACTAACAGTCTAACAGAGAGAAATAATAATCAATGCTAGCCCAATTACTAACGTAATAAGGCACCAATACAAAGGATATAGGGTGCACGTGAGAAACAAAGTTTGAGCTCCACCAAGACCACAACATGAATGATGATTATTCAAGGGCAAAGCATTCTCATTTAGTCTTCTTCTGACAGGGAAAAAACCAAATGTTACAACGTTGGAAGTCTTAGAACTAAACTACCGTAGTAAAGGAGGAGACGTTTCTAACAGCTACAAATAATTTATCAGTGCAAAAACAGTGAATAGATGAAAAAGATACAAAAAATAGTATGCAGTCAGTACTAAGGAATGTGGCTACCCAAGCTTACAAACATGAAATCAAGGCATCATAAGCTAAATAGCTTGGAAAAGCAAAATCCATGTAGTCATCTTCCGACACAAAATTGGTACCAGGTTGACCTATTTGCTTTATAGATGACATACAGATGTGCATAACATTTAACATAATAGATGGGATTGTGCTTCAGTTATAAAATAAGTTAACATACAGGTAGCAAGAGGGTGGGTTTATGGACAGTGGTTGCCACCAGTCGCACGGAACTTAGTAGGAACCAACCCACGGTTGCTAGATTGACCAAATTAATAATCCAAACTAGCATTCTAGACCCACCGTGGGTTGACTGACTCTCTGAAAATTAACCCGCATGAACCAGGACCAAGGGAATGGCCACTCACCCCAATATCCAAAAATTAGCAGGTTTTAACCCAAAACTCCCGTATCCATCAACAAACCATATTAATGAAAACAATACTGCTAGCCTTGCTGAGGGCTGTGTCCCACGGTCTGTCTTGCGTCACACAGCCCCTAGGACCCCCGACCGCAGACTACCAGCAACAGCTTACAGGTTAGATGGGTCCCAGAGTTTGATCACACCAGATACAGCCTAAGGTAAAGCTTGCATTTTGTAATGGAAAAACTAAAACAGCACATACAAAAAAGACTGATAGTAATCAAAAAATGTGAGATGGAGTTAGTAGATAAATCGGGACTGAATTAAACCCGTTATCTGTGGATACCACATCCCTACGGTTGTCTGGCCGCTACCAGTTGAAACTAATCTCAACTAGTTTTCAATTTCTGCATCATTGGTATACACAACTGCGAAGGAATTATACATAGCTTTCGCACTCGATAAACCCAGTACACGCAATATTATTCTAATAACAAAAATTTAGTGCAAGCTCATTAGTTATAGCAATATCAATAGGCTCATATCAAGTGTAATTTTGACTCAATCACTGTGGGAAAATAAAATCAATCTGAGATCAATCATAAAAGAGAAGAATAGATATTTCAAAAGATACCAGATACTTCTGAATCATAGATTTACATAATTGCCAACGGGGGTACCAAGGCTTACTACTACGATTCAAAAGATGGCACCTAAATTTATATTATCTTCATCTATTAATCAAGAAATCAAAGAGATTAAATTTTATGGTGCCCCACTAGAGCCCTCTCTCTTTCTAATCACTGCCAAGAATCAGAATCATAAAAAAAAAAAAAAAAAAAAAAAAAAAAAAAAAAAATCGATTTGAAAAACAAGATCTTACAATGGAAGCAGGAGATGTAGAACTACTGAAACTGTATGCTGCGAAATGGAATCGACTCATAATCAAAATATTAGGCCAACATTTCATGGCCAGGCATACAGAAGGTTTAGATCATTGAAATGAAATTTTGAAGGTAGAGAGAAGCCGCAGAAGTACTGAGTGAAGAGGGACTAGCGAAGGTTATATCGTTACAATCTATGCAAAATTAGGGTTCGTGTGAGTTTACTATTTTACCCCTCATTTTTCTATCGTGGACTTTTCGAATGGCAGTGACTAAAATATAGGCAGTGTTGTAAATAAATATGCGGTGGATTTACACCACACTTACTCCTCTAGTGTTAATGCTATCTTTCTATATTCTCTTATGTTTACCTATAAATTGAGGCTCACTTCCTTTATAATGGACACATCTAATGAGAATCTCTGCTTCTTTTCTCTCTATTTTTGATGTCTCTCTTTTAGTTTATAACACGTTATCAGCACGCTCTAATCACTGAGTAGTTCTTTTTTCTTTTCTTTTTTGATCGATTCACTTTTTCTTTAGTTTTCTCAAAAATAATCACTTATTTTTGTGAAAACTAAAATCCTAATTTATTTTAATTAGGTTTAATTTTATTTATTTTTACATCTAATTTATATGAGCTAACTCTTTAGTTTGTCTCATAGATTATATGATGTATATGCAAATACTTTTAATTCTCAATCATATTTATACTTACCGATTATCATAACTGATTAAGTAATATCGATAAAATGGATTTTAAATTACCTACACAACGATTTTTTTCTTTGTAAAGAGCAGTTTTTGGTTTTAATTATCTATGGATTGGTCGGTATTATGATCAAATATAAGTTCTGAAGTAGATAAATCATGGTTGTACGTATACTATTTCTTTTTGGGTAAGTTCACCTTGGTTTGAGGTAAGTATATTGTTTTTTTTTTTATCATACGTAGTACATTGACATTATTATTATTTATTTATTTCACTTAGTAATCGTGTAACAAATTTTATTTGATACAATTGATATAAAGGTCAATTAACACTGGTTTTCTCTCCGTTGAATTTATGAGAGATGTAAAAATAAAAATGGCATTCTAAATCATTTTGAACCAATCTGGTATGATCTTTTTCGCCGATTCAAAAAGAATGACAGGATCATAGGTTTAGAACAAACCTTCACCATTAAATATGGTTTTATTCAATAATAATCCATTGGTTTCTATTTCTTATGAGAAACAATTAATCAACCAAAAAGTGGATTTTATCTAGAAACGATAATGATTTCTTTATTTTTTTTAAAGAAACATTTTAAGCCAAATAAAATTGAATTTCTCTATTGATCCCAAAATGAGATATCGTTATTATGGTAAATAAACAGTTTCAAATACCAATAAAACGAGGAATTGTTGTATTGTTGAGGGATATTTAGCCATATTTGTTTTTTTTCTGTTGGTATAATCTCTAATATTGGAACCGTTCCACTTGTAGTTGGAACACGGTGGGACACAAAAGATCAAAGGGTGCGCATCCGGCTAGTTAGCCTATAACATTTGTCTTTTAGAGACTATATTGATCTTATTATCATTTTAATTTGAAAAAGAATGTGTCCATAATTTCCTTTTAAATCATTATCTCGTTGGCCCTAAAGGTCACGAAATTATTGGAGATTTATTTGCATATTTATATGCTTTTGTCTGTAACCAATAAAATCCATGGTTGATTTTGAATTTGTATGTCTAGTGGACTACAATTTTAGGACATTTTTTTTTATGTCTCTTGAAGTCAAAATCTAATGTCCAACCCGGTGTTATTAAAATCCATAATTATTAAAAGTATATGTCATCGAATTAATCGGATAATACTTTACAAATTTGTTTTTGTGTATGAGATGAAAAAATTTACGCCATATTCAGGGGGAGACTATACACTAATAAGTTAGTGTTAATTAACTTTAAAAAAAGTTATATCAATTTCTCTCCCATTATGAGCAAATTGAAAAAGGTTGTCATCAAATAGGCGTGAAAATATCTCATTTAGCTTTTCCATAAGCTTATGCCGTTTGAAAAGGCAAATCCGGTCACACTTAAAAAGTATGTAATATTTTAGTACATGCTATAGATAGTGCTCTTATAGAGTTTATCATATTACAATTCACATTCTCAAAATTAATATCTCCTCGTTTGAAGATAAGGAGATTATAACGCCCGTGGGCACTGGTACCTGTAAATTTTAAATTTTTCAAAATTTGCATACATTAGAGAATTGTGTGGGATCATTGTAAATAAATGATTGTCCAATATTCATTTAAAGTAGCTACTGAATAACAAATGATGGTGGTTATGAACCCCTCTACGGATAAATATCGACAAATATGATTGGTAGGCACAAAATCCAAATTATGTTGGATTAAAATCTCTTGAATAGCGCAATATTTGGATTCAAGACTTAACACCTTAAACGTGCAAGCCTGAATTCTGAAAATTACAGGTTGGTGTAGTCTTCATGCGTTATGTGAGAAATATGATCGTATTGTAAAAACAATTTAAGGGTTTCAATTTTTGTTTTCTCAAACCCTAGGATTGGTTCAATAATACTTTGTTCACCCTATATGATGCATTTGGCGTGGTAGTCCTTAAGGACTCATATTGCATTCACACAAGAAATGTGGGGGAACGTATTTGAATTTAG
Source organism: Papaver atlanticum (assembly GCA_023531105.1). Taxonomy (NCBI): domain Eukaryota; kingdom Viridiplantae; phylum Streptophyta; class Magnoliopsida; order Ranunculales; family Papaveraceae; genus Papaver; species Papaver atlanticum. The sequence goes on along the minus strand of JAJJMB010009231.1, from coordinate 1,874,452 downwards.
GCAGCCACCTGACTCGATTATGTCACAATCTTTTATGTGTTTTTTAGAAATTTGGAACAATATCAAAAATATTGTTTAATAATTAGTTGATGATATCAACTTTATAGGTCTCTTAAGGAGTCCTTAAAAACACAAAAATCCACGTTTTAGCAGCATAAATATTTTTTTTTCTTAAATCTGCAGTTTAATATTATGCTTGCATAAAACTTTTCTATAAGTTATGATTTTGATGCTTGTTTTTCTTAAAACTCATATTGTTGAGTTAGCATCTATAAATCGTCAAAAGTTGCACTCTTTTTCCTTCGTTTCATGTTTCGTCCCATGTGATTTTTCCTGACAAGGTTTTAACGAGGCAGAATCTTTTGGACATTAAATTTTTATTAAAAATGTTGATATTGTGCTCTTTTTCCTTTGTCCATATTTTTTTTTTTCCACTGGGTTTTTAATGGCAAGGTTTTTGGTGAGGCAATTTAATTCAAGATGGTGGTCATCCAAGGGGGAGTTGTATAATTTTTGGTTATTT